>PVIA01007806.1:0-78801 GCA_004024845.1 Tonatia bakeri
AGTATAAAATTTCACTTATCCTTTCAATTAATTTATAAATTACATACAATATTTGGAAACTTAGAAAAACTATTACAAATGATTTTTGAAAAATAAAACAAGGATAATTAGAAGTTTTTGAAGGAGAGAAACAATGATAGAGAATTTGCCTTGATTCTCTAATTGTTCTCCTCTGAGATATTCAAATATAATATACATTTACAACTATTTAAAAAAATAGTTTGGTACTAAAAGATAATAGAACCCAGGAAAAAATGGAACAAAATGTTAATGATGGTTATCTCTGGATAATAGGTTTATGAGTCTTTTTTTTCTTTTGTTATATTTTTTTAAAAAATTTCTACAATTCAAATATTTTATTTAGCACAAATGGTAGAAATAAAAAATATAGAGACCAATAAAATAATATGATTTCTATAGAAATAAAAATCTAATAATATATTATACTGTCTTTAAATTAAATCAACAAATAATTTTTAAGTGCCTACTATACTCTAAATACATAGTAATCCTCTAGTTTCTTATTCTTAAAAATAAGATCAACACTTCTCCAGTTTCTACATGCTTGAGTCAAGCTTTGAAAATGCCTGGCTGAGAATGGCTTACAGTGTTCTGGGACGTGAGTGTGCACTGGACCCACTCAATTCCCTTCAGCACCAGTTATGTGGCTCCACTTTAAATCAATCAGCAAAGGCAATGTTCTCTGCTCAAGTTTCCTTAACACTCTTCTGTTCAATGCTGTGATGCTCATGAGTAATTGCCCAAGTGAGAAGTTAAGTAGGAGGATTCATTACTGTAACCAGGAGAAATGAAGTTAATCTGTCACAAATTCACAGGTAATGTGGTATACTTTTGTTCCCAACAAATTTGTTCAGTTTATATATTTTATTTGGGGCAGCAGCAACAAAATTTCTCTAGTCTTTTTATTTGAAAGTTGAAATTTGTATACATACAGGATTATATTGTAAAGCCTCATATAGTACAAAAGATCATACCAAGAAGATTCAGATCGATGTGATGTGAGTTCCAGCTTTCCTGAAGCTCTTCAGTGTGTATTAGGTAACTTTGACCCATACAGCACCTTGCTGGACCTATTTGCTCATCTATTACATGAAAATGTTCAGAGAAACCTTTATGATTACTTTTACCACAGATATCAATAGTAATAAAGTTCTTCATATACAGCTGATATTCTGATTTCCGATTTTTTAATTTTAAAAAATGATTTAAATGGCTATTGATACTAAACACATGACCCTGAAGAGAAAAAACAGATCCACCATAATTATTGTTTATATGTGGTAGGGGCAGGGAGCAAAGTAAAGCAGTTCTATGGATTCACAGTGGGTGACCAAATTTGTTTACATTATAAATTTTTGTTTTATTTTTCCTCCTCCTCTCTTCCTCCTACTTCATTGTGGCTAGATTTCTAAGAATCTACAAACATATTAGTCTCTATCTCTGAGATATCTTGCTTATAATGTATTTTTTCTATTCATTGAAGGCTTTACTGTCTGACAAGAGATATCTAAAATACTTGCCACTGTGCATTTTGCAAATAATAATAATAGGCAGACTTATAACTTCTTAACAGAAGCATAACATCTTTTGATGGTAATGGTACTTTGGGAGACAGGGGCTATGTGTTAACCATGGTCCTTAGTGTAGAAGCTATAATGGAAAGTTCAGTACTTATAATACTAGCATATGCCACATTTGACTATCTAGCTAAAGGAAGATTTATTCTTCTTGAAGTCTAGCTCTACAAAATATCTCATTACAGAATTTCAAAGTAGTAGTTTCACTCCCAGAAGAGAGGTAATTTGGGCCAAAAAAATCACAATTTATTTAGAAATATATTTCTCTTCATGTGGAGCATGTTATCTAAACATGTACCTGAGGGGCTATTTTGGCTTGCCTTGGAGAACTTTGAAATTACTTCTAATAAAAAAGATGCCTTTAGATCCCATGTGGACCTTTTTCTTTCTTTCAGAATATTTTCTATGTTCTTTTTTGTTTGTTGTTTTTTTGAATTTTTGTTTGTTTTCTCTTACAAAGTTTTTATTTTTTTCATTGTTGTTTTATTAGTTGTCCAAATTTTCTCCCACAGCTCTCCCCTGCTCTGCCCACACCCACCCTCAACCCTCCCATGGCCAATCCCCACTCTGTTGCCATGTACATGAGTCATTTATACCTGTTCCTTGGCTAGACCCTTCACCTTCTTTCCTCTCTTATCCTCCTCCACCCTCCCTTCTGGTGGCTGTCAGTCTGTTCCTTGTTTCCATGCCTCTGGTTCTGTTTTGCTCATTTGTTTGTTTTGTTGATTATGGTCAACTTATAAGTGAGATTATATGGTATTTGTCTTTCACTGCCTGGCTTATTTCACTTAGCATATTACTCTCAAGTTCTATCCATGCTGTCGTGAAGGGTGGGAGTTCCTTCTTCCTGTTGTATAGTATTCCACCATGTAAATGTACCACTGTTTTTTGATACACTCCTTTGCTGATGGGCACTTAGGCTATTTCCAGCACTTGGCTATTGTAAATAATGCTGCTACGAACATTGGGGTGCACAGGTTCTTTTAAATTGGTGCTTCAGGATTGTTAATGTATAACCCCAGCAGTAGAATGACTGGGTCAGAAGGCAGTTCCATTTTTAATTTTTTGAGGAAATTCCATATTGTTTTCCACAATGGCTGCACTCATCAGCATTCCACCAACAATGCACTAGGGTTCCCTTTCCTTCACAACCTTAACAGCACTTATTTCTTCATTTGTTTATGATGGCCATCCTGATCAGTATGAAGTAGTATCTCATAGTGGTTTTAATTTGCATCTCTCTGATAGCTAGTGATGCTGAGCATCCTTTCATATGACTCTGGACCCTTCGTATGTCCTCCTTGGAGAAGTGTCTGTTCAGGTCCCTTGTCCACTTTTTAATTGGACTGTTTGTCTTCCTGGTGTTGAGTCAAATTGTTAATTTTATATTTTGGAGATCAAACACTTGTCTGAGGTATCATTGGCAAATGTTTCCCCATATGATTGGTTTCTTTTTCATTTTGATGATGTTTTCTTAGTCATGCAGAAGCTTTTTAATTTGATCTAGTCCCAAGTGTTTATTCTTTCCTTTATGTCATTTGCTCTACAGGATATATCAGCAAAAATATTGCTGCATGGGCTATCTGAAATTTACTGCCTATGTTTTCCTCTAGGACTTTTATGATGTCACAGATTATGTATAGGTATTTTATCCATTTTGAGTTTATTCTAGTGTATGGTATAAGTTAGTGGTCTATTTTCATTTTTGTTTTTTGCATGTACCATTCCAGTTCTCCCAACACAATTTGTTGAAGAGACTATTTTTACTCCATCTTATGCTCCTGCCCCCTTTGTCTAATACTAATTGACCATAGAGACTTGGGTTTATTTCTGGGCTCTTTACTCTGTTCCACTGATATATGTGTCTCTTCTTATGCCAGTATTAGACTGTTTCGATTACAATGGCTTTGTAACATAATTTGATATCAGGTATTGTGATACCTCCTACTTTGTTCTTTCTCAAGATTGCTGAGGCTATTTGGGGTCATATTTGGTACCACAGAAGTTTTGAAATAGTTGTTCTAATCTGTGAAATATGTCATTGGTATTTTAATAGGGATTACATTGAATCTATACTATGGACACTTTAATAATGTTAGTTCTTCCAATCCATTAGCATGGTATATGCTTCCATTTATTTATGTCTTTCTTAATTTCTTTCTTCAGTGTTCTGTAGTTTTCTGAGTACAGGTCTTTTTCCTTCCTGGTTAGGTTTATTCCTATGTACTTTATTTTTTTGCTGCTATAGTAAATGTGATTTTTTCCTAGTTTCTAATGTTCATTGTTGGTATGCAAAAATGTCTTTGATTTTTTAATAGTGACTTTGTATTGCCCTCTTTTGCCAAATTCACTTATTAGGTTGAATAGTTTTTTTTTTGGTGGAGCCTATAGAGTTTTCTATGTACACTACCATGTCATCCTCAAATAATGACAGTTTTACTTCCTCTTTTCCTATTTGGATGCCTTTTATTTCTTTTTCTTGTCCAATCTCTGTGACTAGAACTTCCAATATTATGTTGAATAAAAGTGGTGAAAGTGGACACCCTTGTCTTTTTCCTGATCTTAGGAGGAAAGCTTTTAGGTTTTGCTCATTGAGTGTGATGTTAGCTGTAGGTTTCTTATATATGGCTTTTATTATGTTGAAGTATGCTGTCAATATTTCCACTTTGCTAAGTGTTTTTATCATAAATGGGTGTTGGATTTTATCAAATGCATTTTCAGCATATATTTATGTGATCATGTGATTTTTGTCTTTCATTTTGTTTATGTGGTACATTACATTTATTGATTTGTGAATATTTTACCATCCTCACATCCCTAGGATGAATCCCATTTGATCATGGTATGTGACTTTTCAACGTATTGATGGATGTGGTTTACCACATTTTGTTGAGGATTTTAGCATCTATGTTCATCGGAGATATTGGCCTGTAGTATTCTTTCTTTGTTGGAATTAGGATAATACTGGCTTCATAAAATTAGTTTGGGCATTTTTCCTGTTTTTGAATTTTTTGAAAAAAAATGAGAAGGATAGGAATTAGCTCTTCCCAAAATGTTTGGTAAAATTTTCCTTCGAAGCCATCCAGGTGTTCTGAGAGTTTTTTGATTACCGTTTCAGTTTCAGTAGTTATCAGCCTGTTCAGGCTTTCTACTGCTTCTTGATTTAATTTGGGGAGATTATATGTTTCTAGAATTTTGTCCACTTTGCCAAGGTTGTCAAATTTCCTGGAATATAGTTTTTCATAGCAATTTCTTATAAACCTTTGTATTTCTGTGTTATCAGTTATAATTTCTCCTCTCTTCTTTCTGATTTTGTTTGTTTGGGTGTTCTCTCTCTCTCTCTCTTTTTCTTGATGAGTCTCTTTGAAGGCTTGTTGAATTTTTTTTAATCTTTTCAAAGAAACAGATTAAATTGTTCCTGGATTTATTGTTCCTTTAAATTGTTCTTTTAGTCTCTATTTCATTTAATTTTGCTCTGATCTTGGTATTTCCTTCCTTCTGCTTGCTCTAAGCTTTGTTGTTCTTCCAATTCTTATCAATGTGGGGTTAGATCTTTTTGTTTGAGCTTTTTCTATCTTTTTTAGGTAGGCCTGCATTTCAATGAACTTCTCTCTCAAGACTGCCTTTGCTTTGGGTATAGGTTTGGGACTGTTGTGTGTTCATTTTCATTTGTTGCTGGAAACATTTTTATTTCTTCCTTGATCTCATTGTTAACCCATTATTTAATACCATGTTATTCAGTCTCCATGAGTTGGAATGTTTTTTGAGTTTTTTCCTTGAGGTTTGTTTCTAGTTTCAAGCCACTGTGATCTGAGAAGATGCTTGATATGATTGCAATTTTCTTGAAGTTTTTGTGGCTCATGTTGTGTCCTACCATGTAGTCTATCCTTAGAAAAGTTTCATGTGCATTTGAAAAGTATGTGTATTTTGCTTCTTTTGGATAAAAGGTTCTACATATATCAGTTAAGTCCATTTGAGCTCAGACAATGTTTAATGCCACAATATCCTTGTTGATATTTGGTTTGGAAGATCTATCCATTTTTAACAGTGGGGTGTTAAAATTCCCTACAATAAGTTTGTTGCTGTCAGTATTTTCCTTGAAGTCCTCCAAGATTTTCCTTATATATTTGGGTACTCCTATGTTGGATGCATATATATTTACAAGGGTTATATTTTCTTGATGTATTATTTCCTTAAGAATTATGCAGTATCCTTCTTTGTCTTTTTTTATGGCTTTTTTTAAATCTATTTTGTCTGATATGTTTTGCCACCCCAGCTTTTTCTTACACGTCCATTTACTTGGAATATTTTTTCCATCCTTTACTTTCAGTCTCTTTAGACCTTTTTTCTCTGAGGTGTGTCTCTTGTAGGTAGTATATATATGGGCCATGTTTTCTTATCTGTTCAGCTAACCTTTGACTGATTGAAGCATTTAATTCATTTACACTTAAGGGCATTATTAATAGGTACTTATTTATTGGCTTTTTTTCCTTTTGTACCTGTCTTCCTGTTTCTATCTTTTCCTTCATCTTCTTATAACAGTCTCTTTTTCACTTCTAGCAGTGATGGCTTGGTGGAGTTGTATTCTCTTGACCTTTTTTTTTTTTTTTTAGTCTGAGGAACTCCTTATTTCACCTTCCATTTTAAATGATAGCCTTGCTGGGTAGAGTAGTCTTGGTTGTAGGCTTTTGCTCCATTACTTGGAATATTTCTTGACATTCCATACTGGCTTGTATTGCCTCTGTGGTGTAATCAGCTAATAACCGTATCAGATGGCCATTGTGTGTTACTAGCTGTTTCTTCCTTGTTACCTTTAAGATTCTCTCTATGTCTTTAAATATTGCCATTTTAATTATGATGTGTCTTGGAGTGGGCGTCTTTGGATTCATCCAAAAGAGGAAGGGACCATCTGTACTTCTGGACTTGCTTGATATTTTCTCTCATCTAGTTAGGAAAGTTTTCTGTCATGACTTTTCAAACAGGTTTTCTATCCCTTGCTCTTCTCCTTCTGGTGTCCCTATGGTATGGATATTATTACATTTCATGTTGTGCTGCAACTCCCTTAAACCCTCTTCATTCTTTTTGAGTCTTTTTTATTGTATTGTTTGGGAATTTTTTTTCTATTTTGTCCTCCACCTTGCTGATTTGATCCTCTGCCTCATCTCACTTGATTAATCCCTTCTACTGTATTCCTCATTTCCTCCTGGATCTTATTGATAGTTTCTTTGTCCTTTTTTATGCTGGTATAGTTCACAGCAATTTCCTTGTAGCTTCCCTGGAGTTCTCTGTAGTTCTCACTGAGCTCATTCAGCATCCCTATAACCATTATTTTGATCTCAGTGTCTCATAGTTTGATTGCCTCTATTTCATTTAACACTTTCTGCGGATTCTTCTTTTTTTTTTCCTTTTGGTTGGGGGCTTGGTTTTTTTTTTTCCTTGTCTCTCCAGTTTAGGCAACTCTTCTTGTTTGTTTCTGCTTCTTAGGTTGATCTTCTTTGATTTCCTATCTTAATGGTGTGAATTTCTGTGCTAGGAGACTTGTGGGATTCAGTGGTGAAGACTCCTTGATCTCCTGAACTTGACACTCTTGGGGTGCCCTTTATGCCATTTATGTGGGCACTCTTGTTGCAACTGGGTTTTGGTTGTTGTTGGGTCATTCTTTGGTGGTCCTTTCCTCCAGCTGGCTGACTGAGAGTCACTATGCCCACCACATCTTGAAATCCTGCAGTACAGGTGCAGCCAGAAAAAAAACAGCCCAGGAAATAAACCCACACCTTCAAAAAAATACCCACCCACAATCACACTATAAACAGCAAATGAACCAATATTAATAAAGTTGTAAAGTGATTAAGACGATTATAAGAAAAAAGATGAATGTGAGATAACTAATTGAAAAAAAATGATTTGGGGAGGGTATGGTGGGAGCAATAATAAGAGTAGGGAATAGAGACAAGGCAAAGAGAGAAAGTAAAATTTACATCTTACATTAGAAAGGGAGGGAAGAAGATGAATAGAATAGGAGGAGGGAAATGTATAGTATTGGGTTTAAACAGAAATTCAAAAAATATATAGTGAGAAAGAAAAAATAAAAAATAGGAAACAACTTGGAGAAAAAGATCCACCACAACACTGTCAAGAACCAATGAGCAAAGATTAATACAGGCGGGATGTGAATAAGAGGGAATAAAGAAAGAAAAATTTAAGAGATATCTAGAGGAAAGAGAAATTAATTTCAGAGGATAAAGGGAGAAGAAGTACTAAGACTGAGGAATGAAAACCAGACTGAGACAGAGACAATTTAAAATTTTAAAAGAAAAAAAAAAGGGCAGGAGGAAGGCAAAATGGCGTAGGAGAGGGGAACAGTAAAATTTGAGACCTGAAATACAAAAATAATGAAGATCTAGAAATGAAATTGAAGCAATGCAACAACAACCATATTCACAACCAATGAGCAAAGATTGATAAAGGTGGAGAGAGGGTAAGGATATTTTAAGAATGGGGAAAAATGTGAGATGGCTAATGAGAAGAAAAATGGTTTCAAGTAGCTAAAGCGGTGAGAAATAGTGAGTGCAAAATGGAAACAACTTGTAGCAAGAGAGAAAAAATTAAATTTAAAATGAAAATAAGAAGAGGGAAGAAGAAGGTAAAATGGAATAAGAGAAGGGAGGAGGAAAATATGAGATTTGAAATAAACTACAATATAAAAACTAGTGCCCTAGTAGGCACAAACATGAAGGATAATAAATGAATGTTAAAAAGCTATACAGGAAAGAAAATAATGCAAACCACGAAGAATGCTGCAGTGAAATTCATCTCAGTAGAATCTAGTGTTTACTACTGTTTTCTCTTTTTGGATCCACCTCTGGTGATGTCAGATGGTTTCCCAGTCTGACCCTAGGCAGCCTATTCAAGAATACCAGTGATCCACTGTCCGTGGCTGTCAATTTAGTCATTAATCTAGTTAATCTGTAATCAGCCATTAGGCTTAAGCACCACAGGACGGGGCAGAATAACTCCTGTGGGCAGGGCTATTGCTTACCCTTAGCCTGATGCCACTTGGAGGGGAGTGGTATGCTTGAGCAAGATGGCTCCTGCTGTATGGAGGATCACTCCGCACAGGGATCCTGGTGGCTGTTCCCTTAGTTCTCTCCCCAAAGCCTCCAGCCCTAGGCTTTCCTCAACCACCTCTAGTTCACTCTTCCCTCCCTCTGTCAGAGCCCAAGGTAAGTGGTTACAAATAAAAATGTGCCTGTTGCCCCTTTATGAGGCTCTCTAGCCATCTTTCCCTGGCAGATGCAAACCCCACCACTTTTCATAGCTGTTTGTTGTCTGGGTTCTTTTCTGGCTCTGGTGCTGTATTCTGGGGAGCCTAGCTTTGGGTTTAGACCCCATACTTCTCAGGAGGACTCCCCTGGCCATTCAAATTTCCCTCCAGTACTTCAGCTGCCACCTGTGAGAGCCCAGCCAGCCTTCTCACGTCTCCTCTGCACTCCATACCAGTCATGTTGTGGTGAACTGGCTTCTTCTGTCTGTCTGTGATTATAAAGCTTCTCTTCAGATACTGTTCAGTTTGTTATTCCAGATGATTTCTCTACAATTTAGTTGTAATTCCACATGGGTCCTGGAAGGAGGTTAGTGTAGTGTCCACTTACTCCTCCTCCATCTTGGATCCCCAGACTATCCTCCTATGTCCTTCACAAGTTAAGCACTATTTGGAAAGTAAATGAACCTAATTGGAGCTCAGACATATGAACAAGGAAACTAGCATCTCTTACACATGAACCAAGTAAAGTGCTGCATTTAAACACTTTCAAACTAGCTTTATTATTCAGAGCTACCTTGCATAATTCAGACACCGTGGCACAAGATATCAAAATACAACATATTTATTTCATGCATTGTTTATAAAAATTACTGTAGAACTATCTGAGGAAGAATCACACATAAATGCAGTGGAATCTGAGCCTTGCTATATGCTGCTTTTGTGCATAGGAAGATGGTGTTTCCTTACTTAGGTGGCAGAGACTTTCTGGCCCACAGTGTCAGGAACTTAGGGTCTGTCTGGATTGGCATAGAAGTTAGTGTTGGCTAGTGAAACAGAAACCACTCAGGTCTTTTAGACAGATGGAATTTAACTCAAGTTTATTATAAGTATTACAATAGAGCTAAGAAGCCATACTGGGAATGAGATAAAATTTAGAGATTATCAATTTTCAAGAAGTTACTACTATCCTAGAGCACAGACAACAGGGTGATCTGTAATTGCTGGAGACTGATGATGATATCTGAGTACTGAGTTTGAGTACTGGGGCTAGAGGTAGAGGAGGTACAGCCAAAACCAGAACATATTATAGAGAAATGATAAGAGGAGAAATACCCTGGATTCTCTCTGTCTGAAGACCTTTAATCATATATCATTGCCTCCCATTTTATAGTTAAACCTACCTAGAGACTAGAAGGCCAAGAAGACTTGGAAGTATATTTTCTTATAATACAGAGCTGAGCAAAGCAAAGGAGGGATGGGTAGAAGAGCATATTGGCACAGTGTTGAAACAAATGAGCAATTTGTTGGTGACAACTGAAGAAAAACCACTGTGGTAAAAAAAAAAATGGTTCATCAAAGAGATCCAAAATCTATAATCATGTTACCTTGAATGGCAAGAGAGACTTTGAAGATGTGATTAAATTAAGGATCTTGAAACTGAAATATGGAGATAACTCTGTATTATCCAGATGGGTTCAATGGAATCACACTTACCTTTTAAAGAAAAAGGTAGGGAATTAAGAGTCTCAGAGGAAATTTGAGGGTGGAAGCACAAGAAGGAGTGATGATGTTTAAAGGGAGAAAAACTCTGCAATCAAAGGAATATAGGTGGCCTCTAGATGCCAGAAAAGGCAAGAAAACAAATTTTCTTCTTAAGCTTCCAGGAGAAATATAGCTCTGTGGACACCTTGATTTTAGTTCATGAGACCCATTTAAGACTGACATCCAGAAGTGTAAAGATAATAAATTTGTGCTGTTTTATGCCATACAAGTATGTGGTAACTTTTACAGCAGCAAGAGAAAAACAATCTGTTCCATATCCATAGATGAATAGTTAAAAACATCCTAGAAATTAAAAGCAAAGCAATCTAAGGGAAAGATGAACATTAACCAAGTGATGGATGCATTGTTGATATGCTCCTTCCAAAATCATCGATTTCCCATTCTAGCCCTCAGCTGTACAGCCTTATCAAGAGTATGAACACACCCTCATTCTGCCTATTTTCTATTCTCCAATAAATGATAAAAGGGACATTCAGGCCTGGTTATTTCATAAATAAATATTGAAGTCAAGTATTAATTGACTTGACTTTTTTCTTTCACCCTGTAATTGAAGTACATTTGTCCTTTTTCACCATCAATATAAAATAAAATAATTGCCCAATTAGCAAGAAATTATTCTGGGAATGACTAATTTGAGTATCTATTAAGTCTACCTAACATTTTGCTCTGTCAACTGGAGCTAAAAAAAATTGAATGTCAAGTAAAGACATGAGAAGAACTTGCCTTAACAAAGTCAGGATTTCTAAAACAGGCTAAAGCAGGGGGAAAACAACATTCAGCTTTGTCAAGACTGGCATGGCTGAATGAAAGTGGTTCAATTTGGTGAACACATGATCTAAGATGAAGCAGAGGAGCATGATGGCCTTTCACTCGCAAGTACTGCTTTGCAGGCAGCATCTGGGTGGTAAAGACGTGAAGTAGCTGCCGTCACAAGTTTGGTCAGTGTCACAGGTCTCAGCTCCCTCTCTCCTATGCTGGCGACAATAATCCCAACTAACAGTACCAGGCACTTTTGCTGTTAGCTTTGACATCCTGATTAGGTGTGGAAAGTGGATATACCGTGCTCTCACTTCTTACTAGTTTGGGAAAGAGAGCAGTGCCTAGGCCTCTCTCATATGCAGAATAAGTGGACCTGAGGTTGTTCTTTTGCTTGCTGGTGATAAAGACAGCAAAGATTTCTGTAAAACTTTTAAATTTTTAAAATTCTTCCACATAAAATTTTATTTAAGTAGGGGGAATATTATTTCAGGGGGGGATATTTAAGTGGGAGAGGGGTTGCCTCTTCTTTCTAATCCATCTACTGCCACACTTCCCTGCAATAAAAAGTCAATCTTTTACCTGGTGTTTTTGAGGGCTGATTTTGCCTTCTCAATTCATCATTGCATTAAGGTTTGACCTCCAATCTCATATCATTGATGATCCCTCCACTTGAGTGTAAATGGAGTGTAGCATGTTTTACTGGAGATTTGATTGGGGACATGTTTAGATATGGCTTAGTTGGGAACAAGACTATTAAAGACTCTTAGTCTTTAAATCTTGAGTTCACAACTAGCATTTTACATCATCCTCATCTAAATAATAGAGATGATAATATTCACTCTTAATTCATATGGCTTGTCTATGAAATAAACATTTAAGTCAATGGAAAGTGCTTTACATTTTTTTCTGGCACATAATAAATATTATTATTTCAGTTATGTTCAATATTCTTGATTTTAAAGGACAAAAAGCAATCAGAATGGAGAAGGCATAATGTTGATTGTACAAACTGGTGATGGGTGAAGTGTGTTATGTCCCTTGTCATAACTCTGTTCTTTATCTTTCTTTAATCAGTAATTGATCAGAGCTTAGGGCTGTCTGCTTGTTTGGCTTGAGTGGAACTCACAACAAAAGCCCTGATGATGGATGCCAGTAGTGCTACTTGAGTACACTCTACTATCTTCTGTACTCTTTGGAATACCAATCTACTGCTCCAACTACTTATTTATTAAAGTCTTATTATGATCTTTGTTTATAGAAGACAGTTTGTTTTAACACACACAAAGAGAGGAATTAAAGACAAACATGTGCACGTAAAGAACAGCATAGGATAAAACAATATTTACCAAGTATATGTTCAAGAATGTTAGGCCTACTATTTATTCAGTAGTAAAAGCATTTAAGAAATGTGTCATAGCATTGCTTGGCTTATCAATATACAGTCACCTAAACATATTAAAGTCTATGAGATCCCCTACAAAAAAGATTAAACTTACCCAAATGCAGTGTTTTCCTAGGTAGCAAAGAGGGCCAGGAATAGGTGTATAACACTAGAAGTCTAGTCAGTACCTGTTGTCCTAGGATTTAAGTACATGACTTTGGAAAAAATATTTCCCCTTCAGGCTTAATTTTCTTATTTATACAAACATTATAATTTTTTTAGAAGTATATTAAGCTTGGGCAATATAACTCTAAACATAGTTTTTATCTTCACCTAATTTCTAAGCAAATACTTAAGGGTTTCATCTTATTAACAGACATAAAAGGCCAAATTCTGTTAAATAATTGAATTGATTTTTTTCCTTTTTAGTTGCCCTGTGGTATTATTGAATTACAACACTGACCACATATTTTAAATTACTAGATGTTCGATGCCAGTGATTCCCATCATCTTATCCATAACATTTCCTTTAGGGAAATGCCTCTTAACAACAGTTCTAATCTAGATGACCTTGGGTATGTATGGTGATGCATTTCACAAATAACATCAAAAGTGCAATCCATGAAAGATTGATAAAGTAAACTTCATTAAAATTAAAAACTTCTGCTCTGTGAAAAACAATGTCAAGAGAATTAGAAGACGAGACAGACTGAGAGAAAATATTTGCAAAAGACACACCTGATAAAAGACTGTTGTCCCAATTATACAAAGAACTTTTAAAACTCAACAAATAAACAACCCAATTATACAATGGGCCAATGACCTTAACAGACACCTCACCAAAGAAAACATATAGATAGTAAATAAATATATGAAAATATGTTATATATCATATGTCATCAGGGAAAAACAAATCAAAATAACAATGAGATACCATAACATACCTATGAAAATGGCCAAAATATGAAACACTGACAAAAGCACATACTGGAAATGATGTGGAGAAACAGGAGCTCTCATACATTACTGATAAAATGGAAAGATTGGGACAGCAACTTTGGAAGACAATTTGGCAGATAAGAGTAAAACACTTATGATGGGATCCACCAGTCATGCTTCTTGGCATTTACCCAAAGGAGTTGAAAACTTAAGTTCATGCAGAAACTTACACATGAATGTTTATAGTGGCTTTATATTCATATTATCAAAAATTGGAAGCAACCAATATGTCCTTATTAAGTGAATAGATAAGTAAACTGTGGTATATCAGATAATACAATATTATTCAGTACTAGAAAGAAATGAGTTATCAAGTCATGAAAAGACATAGAGAAATCTTAAATGCATATTATTACTTGAAAGAAGCCAATCTACAAAGGCTACATACTGTATGAGTGCAAATACATGACATTCTAGAAAAGGTAAAATAATGGAGACAATAAAAAGATCAATAATTGCTAAGGATGAGTGAAGGGAGATGAATAAGTAGAGTGCAGAGAATTTTTAGGTATACAAACACAGTATGATACTACAATGATGGATATACCACTATGCATTTGTCCAAATCCCTGGAATCAACATCAAGAGAGAATCCCAAGGTGAACTATGGGCTTTGGGTCCATATGATGTGTCAGTGGGATGTGTCAGTGATGTGCTGTGATATATAATGGGAAAAGCTATCCATATGTAGGGTCAGGGAGTCTATGGGAAACCTCTATATTCTACTCAAGTTGGCCACAAACCTACAACTGCTCTAAAAAAAAATAAAGTCTTACAAAAAAGGAAAAGTAAAGCACTATATAGTAGAAATAATATCAATTAAATTATAAATAGAAATGACTATTCTAAATATGGTTTGTTGTTTAAAAAAAAAAGTCTTATTTCTTAGGTCTTTCCATCCCTGGCTATGTCTCTGCAAGTTCCACCATCGGTCCATACGCCCACTTACTCTGGGAATTTCAAAACCCCGTTCCCTCTGCTTAGAGCCCACTCACCTTTCTGATTCCCACCCTTCTGATCCCAGATTAGACATTATTTGTCATAAAATCATCATGGTTACCTTTCCTCTATTTCCTACCTCTCCTCTCTTTGCCTTATTTTTCCATTTCTGATTGAATACATTATCCACCATAATTTTTCTTGCTCTGTTTTACTATCAAAACAACTCCCTGAAAAACCTTTGACATTTATTTATACTTAAAAATAGAAAACTTAGTAATTGCAAACTGTTAGCCATTCTTATTTTAGCATTATAAATTCTGCAACAGAGACCTAGGTCTATTGATAATTCATAATAGAAATTAAGGGTTCTCAGAGTAAGTTCTAGCATTAAAACATAGCTTACATTAAAAATATGTACAGTCCCAGAGGAAAAAAAATCAGGCTTCAAAGGAAACTATGAATTGTTAAGATCACAAGCTGCCTGATTCTAGTGGTTCATTGTCTTTGAGTTATTTTATATCTATGAATAGTAGCTGATACCAAAAAAAAAAAAAGATTCTTGTCTACACACATGTATATTCTGTCAATTGACTTTTCTTTTTTTTCTATGTAACAATTTTTTATTATTGTTCAAGCATGCTTGTCTTCATTTTCTTTCCACCACTTTCCTTCTCTCCACCTAAACCCATTTCCCACTCTTAATCCTTTCCCCCTTTAGCTTTGTCCGTGGGTCCTTTATACATGTTCCTTGATGACCCTCCCCTGTCTTCCCCCTGTTACCCCCTTCTTTCCCCACCTTTGGTTACTGCCAGTTGTTCTTTATTTCAATGTCTCTGGTTATATTTTTCTGGCTTGTTTGTTTTGTTGATTAGGTTCCACTAATAGGTGAGATCATATGCTATTTGTCTTTCACTTCCTGGCCTATTTCACTTAGCATAATGCTCTCCAGTTGCATTCATTCTGTTGTGAAGGGTAGGAGCTCCTTCATTCTTTCTACTGCATATTGCACTGTGTAAATGTACCATAATTTTTTGATTTTTCTTTATCGTGGAAAAGGCCAGCATGCTCTCATTTGCACATTCATTTTAATATTGTCAATCTACAAATATGTCTGTTGAACTGGTTGTAATATCTTACATACTCTTTCATTAATGAGCTATATAAAATCTTTATTGCATGTTTATGTTTATATCTGCAGAAGATCACGTTTTTCCTATGTATTTGAAAATTATTATTTTCACCACCTGGATGGCTGGTGTCACAATCCAGGAAAACAAAGTGTCTCAATTGCTCCTCTATTTGAAATCCTCACATTACAATATTCAATTATCTGTGATCTTGTTTTCCATGGTAAATAATAGTCCTAAAATATTAAATGGAAAAGTCCAGAAATAAACAATTTATAAGAGCTACATTGCATTTCATTTTGAGCATTGTGAGGAAGTATCATATCATCCAGCTCTGTGCTCCTTGCCTGAGACATGGTCATTCCTTTGTCCAGTATATCCACTCTGTATACACCACCTACTTGTCAGTCACCTAGCTGTTTCAGTTATCAGATAGGTTATCAGACAGAGAGACAGAGAGAGAAAGAAGAAAGGGAATATATTCACAACCTTTATTATAGTATAATATGACAATTGTTCTATTTGATTCTTAGTTATCATTGTTCATCTCTTATTGTGCATGGTTTGTAAATTAAATTTTATCTTATGCACATTTGTATAGGAAAAGACGTAGTATACATGGGATTTGGTACTATCCACAGTTTCAGGAATCCATTAGGGGTCTTGGAACATATCCCCCTTAGACAAGAAGGCTACTGTGCTAGGTCCTTTGGTGTGAAGTTACCTATGATGTTGGCACAAACTCATAGTACCTTGTAGTGTCATCAGCTCTCCCACAAGCAGAGGTGACTTCCTTCCCAGACTTATCCATAGGCTCTTTTCCTGCTATTTCCCTTGGATTCTCTGCAATTCATTTTAATTTTCTTTGAAAGCACCTACAAACCTTGCTTTCTGTATTTGATTTCTTCTGAGCTTCTGCCTGAAACTCAGGCAGAAACTATTTACTTTCTCAAGACCCAGTTCACTCTCCTCCTTGCCCGTGAACACTTCTTTTTGACTTAATTCTTGAATAGTTGAATAGGATGGCTTCCTAACCCAACTCATAAAGCCTGGTGGATCTATAACAGCCACTTCAGGCAGATAACACCCTGCAAGAAGACCTAGTAGAGTAGATCTGAATGGAAGATTAGAAATTTTCTAATTCAGATCCCTCATTATACAGCATAGGACACTGCTATTTATCACTTTCACCTGCAATTCCATATTTGAGGAGCACTTGACTTATGAATGACTTGTTCTTTTGTACTGAATTCCTGTGTCCTCAAAGGGACAATTTTTTCTTTTCCTTTTTGTCTAGTTCTAAACACCTGGGGAATGATTGACATTCCAGATGTCATTCTTTATGCAAATAAAAAAAACCTTTCTCTTATTCTTATGCAGATAAACAGTGAATAGGCCCCTGGATTCCTGCAATTTCTAATTTACTTTCTCCACTCCAAGGAGAAGCCCTTGTTTCTCCACTTTGCAGTAGAGTGCTAACACATTGTTAGTGCTCAGTAAAGTTTATAGTTGTTAGGAATTTCAATTTAACATTCCTCACAATTTGTATGATGATTAGAGATGGGTAAAACAATATATAGGTATTAGTTTCTGGGCATTTCATGTTTCAATAGAGCTATTTCAAAATTGAATTTAAAATGATCATTGATAACATAATTGTGTTTCTTTTTAATGGGAGAAGGCTCCTAAACACTGAACATCTGTTTCTCTTAAGAACCTTACAGACACAACAGTTTAATAGGTTCTTTTTAATTATCTCTTTTGAATTGTTTTGATTCTCAAAATTGTTTAAATTATTTATTCCTTGTTTTCTTTCCTACACTGTAAGCTTCTTGAGGAAAGAGTTGGAAAGTCATCTCAACATTAGTCCATCCTACTAGTGCTCGTTGAAAGTCCTTATGAACAGCACATGCTGAGTAAGTGGTTTGAGGATCAAATATAACCCTGACACCTAAGTAGAATAGCTGTTTATGTTAATTAGGAGATGACAGACAAGGGGGAATTGCATCTAGGGCAAGCAGGCTGGAGAAAGTGCTGAACTTAACTCTAAAAGGGCCAGGGCAGGGCATGATGCTGGGAAGAGGCAGGAGTAGATGGGGATGACATACAGAGTCTGGCTCCCAGGTAGCTAGAAGGACTTGGAGTTGGCCATAGGAGATGGGAAAGTAAATGGAAACTCTGAGAAACAAAATGAGATTTGGAAGTCAGGGAAGACGGGCTTTTATGTACTTCAAAATATAGAAGAACTCATCTTGTTTGTGGTTCATTGAGGAAAACAGTATGCCTTTGTATTCATTTATTTTTCTAGTCAAAGACTGTGGATCTAGAGAACCTAAATTTGACTTATATTTATGACTATCAAGAAACTTCTTATAATCACAGGAAATTCACTATAGAAAATTTCTAGCTAATTCTGGGATATAGTTGGAGGTTACAAAGTTAACTCTCTTTAGAAAGTAAATGTTTAAATATTCTAAGTTGGGAATTATTCCAATTTTTAAGAGAGATAATGGAGCCTGTGGTAGTAAGACTGTGGTGCTAACCATACTTATATTTCTTTCATAGTAGGGTCTTCAGTGGAAAGGACATTGATTAGTTTCTGCATTAATTTTGACAAATCTATGAGTTTCTATTCTTTTTGTGTTTTTTATATTTTTAAAATCTTCCTTTGACATGCCCACACCTGCATCTTGCCCCTGTCAAGATGAATTGCTTCTGTTCTGCTTCAGGAGAACTTTTTACACACACACACAGCTACTGGTGTCAGGCGTTGAAATAGGCATGTCTATGTGTTTGCTAGATCATACTCTCCATTAAAGAAGGGCAAAGGTAATTATTTTCCTTTATACTGTTAGCACCTATCCCAGTTAAAGGCATGTACTGTGTTAAAGGGCAATAAGGAACTCAGGACCCACTTTCACTTGTCTACAGAGAATCAACATTTATGAAGACGTTAATTGCCAAATAACAAAAAATTAATTAGTGGCTGATCTGGAAGTACAATCTCAATCTTATTTTTCTTAGATCAAGATGATGACTACAGTTACAACCATTACTACTGCTAAAATACTTTTTTTGCATGGAGTGTCCACAACAGTATTATCAGAAAATAACAGCTACCATTAATGAGCCCTTACTATATGACAAGTTCATGTGTATGTGATGTATGTATTTTATTAATATTTGGGAAATATATATGTACACACACACACACACATATATGTGTGTGTGTGTGTGTGTGTGCATACAAATATATGTGTACTGATTTTTCACAATACTTTTGTGACCTAGGTGCTAATATCCCTTTTTTTCTTTTTACAGGTAAAGAAACTGGATACAGATTGCTAACTAACTTGCTAAAGGTTTTACTGAGAGTTGTGCAAAGTTCATATCTTTTCAAATGAGTTGTTCTCATTTCATTGTCTCCACAGGCTTATTAAAAAGGTATTTAAGGCTCTTTTACAGAAGAGAAACCATGGATGATTGTAATTGAGTAAACTTCTAAAGGTCACTAATCAGCATAGAGTCAGGATTTGAATCCTGCTTGTTGTTCTATCTCTAAAATCAGTGTGTTTAACAAGCTCACAAAATATCAAAATAATTTGATAAAAACTGTTGGGAAATGTATTAGCTATTCCTAGCATTGACTTCTTATAGATATGGGAAACACATATTCTGGAATAAATATCAGGACAAATGACATTTCAGAAGACAAATACCATATGACTTCACTTATATATGGAATCTAAAGAACAATATAAACAAACAAATTAAACAAATAGACTCATAGATAGAGATAACTGAATAATGGTTGACAGAGGGAAGGGGCTTTGGGGGATTGGGTGAACAAGGACTGGGATTGAGAAATACAGATTGGCAGTAACAAAACAGTCATATGATCTCACCTTTAACAGAAACCTAAATGACAAAACAAACAAACAAGCAAAATATAACCAAAGACACTGAAATAAAGAACAGGCTGACCAGAGGGGAGGGAATTTCAGAGGAAAAGGGGAAGGGTTTACAGGAACAAGTATAAAGGACACAAGGACAAAAACTAGGAGGGGAGATGGGAGGGAGGTGGGGAGGGCTGTGGGGGTTGGCTGGGATGGATTAAAAGACAGAAAACTGTACTTGAACAACAATTAAATAAAAAAAAAATAGTCATGGGGATCTAAAGTACAGCATAGAGAATATATTCAATAATATTATAATAACTATGTATGGGGCCAGTTAGGGACTGGAATATAATGGGGAACACTTTGTAAAGTGTATGATTGATTATCTAACCACTGTGCTGTCCACCTGAAACTAATACAAAATAATATCAAATGGAAAATGTAGTTGAATTTTTTAAAAATAAATAATTAAAAATTGTCAGGAAGTCAGGACAAATAACCTGAAATAATTCACATTAACTTGTGAGAGGCTGAGGATCCTGCTGACATATTCAAGACCTAGAGTGGTCATGCCTTTGGCAAGCATTCCTTCACTGTGCTGACTTTATAGTGGCTGGGTGCTTGGTTCACTAGAAGGTCAAACATCACATGTAATGAATGACTTAAAATAGATTTCACAGCTGCCTCCTGCTGACAGACAGTTTTTCCCTTGTGAACTCCCACACTCTTGGCCTGAGAAAAATGAGGTTGATGGGTGTGACTCCTAACAGGCGAACTCTGTTGCAAGTAACACTTGATCATCTGTTACACATACCCAGCAATGCCGATTGCAAAGCTGAATGCTGAAGATACATCATTGTTACCATGGCTATGTCTATATCCTTTGGTTTAATGGCAAAGTAAGCTATTTCTGTATTACAATTAATTATTTTAAAAATTAAGTTTATTCTCATCTAAACAAAGACTTGAAGTCAGCTAAATGTAGACAAAAATTATATTGACTTGAAATAACTAAACAAGACTTAAGATAAATAAAAAGTACTTGAAGGGTACTTGAATGATCTATTTAACACCTTCAGTGTCCCATGCCTTTTTTACTGTGTGGGCGTGATTCCACTGTACAAGTTTTCTTACCGATCCTATTTAACATTTTCTCTTCTCTTTTAATATAAAACGTATGACTAGTAATTTCAATGTTTTATCTGACACTTTTGTTTGCCCATTCTCTTAGCAAACAGAAGGGCATCAGTTCCTAGGAATTTAGTTATAAGATTAAAATAAGGAGAAATGATTAAAAGGATCATTCAGAGCAAAGCCCTGTCTGCAGACTGCTCCACACATAAAATATCCCAAGGCACAAGGATTTCTGTATTATCTTTAATAACCTCTAGAGAAGGAGATTCTGTCATCTTTTTAAACTAGTTTTGCACAGTATTTGGCTCAAAGAATACACCAAAACTTCTTTTCTCTGCAGAACTGGAAAACATTTATAAAGCAGAGCTGAAATTAAGGTGAGGGATTGTGAACCCTGCCTGTCCTCTTGATCCGCCTTCTACCACTGTAGCCACTGGACCTGTTTGGAGAGCCTGTAGGGAGTTAGAGCCAGCTTGAGAACCATGGTGCAACCAAGAGAGATTTAAATTTGTTGGTAAAATGTATTTCCTATATGGGATAGTGCAATAGATACTCCTTGTGTTGTTATTAAGATTTTTAAAATATTTTAAACATTTCATTTAACCCTCCTTCATCAACCCCCACCCCTATCCCTGCCAATATTCCATGGCAACTTCTAGCTCCCTGTGTAGGTCTGGAGTTAGCTCTAGACCTGGTCATTCCTGTTCTCCAGCTGGAAGATTCCTAGCACTTTTTCAAGGTTTAGCTTAAGCTTAATAACCTTCAGAAGAAATTAAGGTCTTTTGGTGCTTAATCTACAATATAGTTCAGCAAGCATATGTATATATAAAGCTCTTGGTAGAATACTTGGTATATTGTAGGAAACATTGGTTTCTGTATTTTCTACTTTCTCTTTTCTCACCACCCATCTTCTTTGTTCCCCAGATGTATTTATTATACCATTCGTACATTGCCAGTAAGTTACAGTGTGTGGATCTGCCTTGTTGCCTTTTCCTCCTCCCTCGTCTCCTGCCCCTATCTGCAAACAATGAGCTTCATGAGGATAGGGTAATTGCCATTCATCTGTGTAATTTCAGCACCTGGCACAGTGCATGGTATGTAGGTGACTGGAAAGAACAAAGAAAACATGAATGAAGACTAGACTTGAAGCAACTGAGGAAGAATTTCCTAAAGGGAAAATACTTGAAGTAGGGCCAAAAGAAGTGATATTTCAAATATCCTTGACCATTTACTTAAGGGCTAGAAGCTGGCTAGGCAGTTTATATGTCATATCATTAATCTCCACACCAGGCTAATGAAGTAAATGTTACCATTATTCCCATTCTTCAGACTGCAAAATGAAGGTCAGAGAAGTCAATTACCCTGTACAAAATAATACAACTACTAATTAATAGAACTGGAATATTAACCCAGATCCAATGGCATGCCTTCTTTACTGTACTATTTAATGGTATATAAGGAGATTCCTTCATATATAGAATGCAGGAATACCCTGTCTGCTCCCTATTCAAGTCAACTTTAAATCTCTGTCAGTAATGTGGGAGAGCTGAGACAGCGTGTCACCTCAGTCACTACAATACTCATCTACTTCTCACAATACCCACAAAAGAGTGCATCTCACTATTCCTCAGTCAAGCAGAGAGTGTCAACAATGGAAAAGATGAAGCAATGTGCATCTGATTTGTTTCCATTGCGGTCTTCTTGAGAATAGGAGAATGACAGATATGCTCGGAATATAGAGGTCCTCACGCACGCAGTCTTCGGGTTTTCGAAGCATGCACTCATAGAATAAAACACGTACTTCTATTCCCTCTCTTTATCATTCATATTTCTGCCCTACGTCACTTTAATTTTCAGTTTCTTCTATTCTATGTACATATTAATCAACAGTTCCTTTTCAGGTCTAAATTAGTAGTCCACAAATTGTGGTCTGCAAACAAAAAGTGAGTTTTGCCATTTTAAATTATTGAAAAAGTCAAAAGAAAAATATTTTGTAGAGTATCAAAATTACATGGAATTAAAATATCAGTCCATGATTATTTTTACTGGAATACAGTCACATCCATTCATTTGTGTATTATATGTGGTTACTTTGTGCTGCAGTGGCAGAGTGGTGTAGTTGTGATAAAGACATCATGGTGGTCAGAGACAAAAGACAGGGGACTTGATTACAGTAAAAGCAGTAGTTACAGAATAATGTAGGTTTGTACAGATTTAGACAGGATCACTGTACCCTCCACAGGGTCACACAAAGATTTATCATGGATGTATGCACAGGCTGTGGGCTGTGTTACAGGAAAGCTTGAGGGACTCACTTCTTTTGTAGTACATGGAAAGAAGCCCGCAATTTGTCCAACAGGAGGCATTACCCCATTCCTCAAGTTTTCTCACTGCAAATACAACCCAAAGAAATAGCCCAGATAAAGGGATAAAGAGTGGTCAGAACCATGCATTCCTGTTATACCCAGCAAGAATATATGAGGATGCTCAGGGCCAGTGGCAGATTGCTTTTCCCATCAAGAAGGTGTAAAACATCAAGGCATTTTAAGTTTTCTTGTGCAATGGCACATCTTAAACTCTCTTTGAATTGGTTATGCTTATTAACGCATGTGTCACCCACGTTCTCATAGATGTGGGTATTCTTAGTCTTGTGTTCATTTTCTATGCCAAATGAACAACTTATATTTTTCTAATGTGTTTTTATAATTAATTTTTTATTAATTAGATTACTACAAGTTCAAAAGTGCATTACTATTTCTTTTAAAAATGTTATTGAATTTATTGGGGTGGCATTAGTTAATAAAATTATATGTGTTTCAGGTGTATAATTCTATAATACATTATCTGTATATTGTATTGTTAGTTCATGACCCCATGTCAAATCTCCTTCCATCACCATTTATCACCCCATACCCTCTTTTACCTCCCCCTACTCCTTTTCCCCTCTGGTAATCACCATACTGTTGTCTATATATATGAGTTTTGTTTTTTGTTTACTTGCTTGTTTGTTTAGTCTTTTTTGCTTAACCCCTTTACCTTTTTCATCCAGTCCCACAACACCCCTTTCCTATGACAGCTGTCAGTATGTTCTCTATCTATAAGTCTGTTTTTATTTTGTTTGTAGTTTATTTTGTTCATTAGATTCCACATATGAATAGAATCACGTGGTATTTGTCTTATCCTGACTGGCTTATTTCACTTAGCATCATATTCTCCAGATCCATCCATGCTGTTTAAAAGATAATATTTTCTTCCTTTTCACAGCAGAGCAGTAGTCCATTGTGTAAATGTACCACAGCATTTTTATCCATTCATCTAATGAACACTTGGGCTGCTTCCAAATCTTGGCCATTATAAATAATACTGCCTATTATCATTTCTATTCAAAATAAAATACTTAGCCTTGGCTGGTGTGACTCAGTGGATTGAGCAATGATCTGTGAACTGGAAGGTTACAAGTTTGATTCCCAGTCACAGCACATGCCTGGGTTATGTGCCAGGGCCCTAGGTGTGGCGTGTGTGAGAGGCAATCAATCAGTCTTGCACATGTTTTTCTCCCTCTCTTTCTCCTTTCCTCCCCTATTCTCTAAACATAAATAAATAAAATCTTTAAAATATATATAATAAAGACATACTGCTCTTGTATGGTCTTAAGAATAATTTGTTACAGGTTACTTTTCTGTGTCAGAATAATTTTTGTTGATTTTGGGTGTCTTTACCACTTCTGCTTTACATTTCATGTATCCATCTTGAGTGATGAGGGTTATGGGTGTGGGGATGGATATGCTAACATTCTCAGTCATTTTTGAGATTAGTCTTGGGTTACAGGGTAGGCATTGAAATTCCAGGGGATAGTGAAAATAATGGCAGTTGGATGTCAGTGTTAATCATTGCAATATTAAGGTCTGGTGGGATGTGAGGGTGTCCCAAAGCACCTGCTACTATATCTTTAAAATATTTCTAATTTCCTCATTTTTGGTTAAAATTTTTCATTATTTTTTTCCATATTGAAGTAATAGTCACAATACAATTTTCCCTTGGCAGTATCGTAAAGATGTCCATTATGCTCCCATGTCACTCTACAGGGCAACGAGTAGTGTGGGAGGTGAAGCCAAAGTGGAAGAACGATGGCCATAGCCAAATATAAATAAATATCTTAAATTTTTTTCAAAAAATCATGACCATGTGGACATACAGCTAGGAGCCTGTAAATCCCCCTTCAAAGGGTTGACAATATTTAAAATATTCCTGAATAGAGACTTTAAAGCACTTTTGCATATGTAAATTGAGTTTCTCCAAGTTGTCTCACTTCTTGCATTACTCTTTGCTCGAACTCCATGCTGTGGTTGTAGGACACAGAGTTTCCTCTCCAGGTAAGCCACTCTCCCAGGGCTGCCCACCAGTCTATGCTATCACACAATTCTCTGATGTTCTCGGCTGGTTTGAGTTACCTCATGGCTTCTCCATGCCACTGAAGTATCTCCATAAATATTTGTCACTAAAATGGTACTACTATCACAAACATTTAGTATCTTACTGATTTTACTGAAGTCTTAGTAGTAACAGATGTATATACTAGAGGAGAAAGGAAAAAAAGTTAACTTAAAACACAGTATCAGATAGAATTTCTCCTAGAGTTCTTTAGACAGAAGCTACCCTCACACAGAATTCTAAAGAACTACTTTGTCTTCTAATGCCCTTCAATCATATTATCTACTTAATTCTTTTTAGTCTCCGTTCTATACCTTCTTTCATGTTTGTATCTAAAGTGAGAAAAAATAAAATCTCCTCTCTTTAGGCCTCATAGAAAAAAAATAATTAGTGGGTTATTCTCTCTCCAGTAAGGGCAGTGTTTTATGTTTATTTTTTAAAATGAAAACTCCTTATTTTATTTTATTTTATTTTTCCATTAAGTTGATATTTAACATTATATTAGTTTCAAGTATACAGAATTATGTAATTTATGGATTAATCTCTTTTATGCAGCATTAATCAGGCCTTCTTTCTCTTGAACTGTCTCTCCTAGTCTAGGCTCAGACCTTACCTCTGGGTAGCCAAAGAATTTTTCCTCAGAGAGAATAATAAACACCACCACCACTACCACTACCACCACCAGTTAACTATTTGTCTTGTTAGTAGAACTACACACAAATTGCTGTATATCTCGAAAAATAGTAATTTTTTTCTTTTGAGTCCAAAAAAATTTTAAAACCTTGGAGTAGATCTCAGATTTATCTCTGACTGGCATGGAGAGACACTGGAGCCTGGGAAAAAAGCAAGGATCGTCATTCTTTGTTAGAGAACACAAACAGGAGGCTCAGAAAGTTTAGGTGAGGTCAGCTACCTGATGAACCCTAGCACTGCAGTGAACTTTGTCTCTGCTAATCAGCTGTGGGTTGAGTTCCAACATCTTGGGTTAAATAACATGCTGGCTTATGAACAAAGAACTTTCTAGAACTTCTACAGTGGTGGACATGTTGAGTGTTTTTGTAATGTAGAAACTGCATGGAGAGTATCCAATGCATGATAGGAACCCTCAGAGACAGTGATATAACCCTGAGATTATTCCTAGTTTGTAAAACAATTTTTTTCTTTTTTTATTATTATTGTTCAAGTACAGTTTTCTCCATTTTCCCTCTACCACTGCCTTCCATCCCACCCGTCCCCACCTCCTACCCTAAATCCTACCCACCTTTGGCTTTGTCCTTTTGTCCTTTTTTCCCCCAAAAGATTTTATTTATTTTTAGAGAGAGGGGAAGGGAGGGAGAAAGAGGGGGAGTGAAACATCAATGTGTGGTTGCCTCTAGCATACCCTCTACTGGGGACATGGCCTGCAACCCAGACATGTGCCCTGACTGGGAATCGAACTGCCTATGCTGTGGTTCCCTGACCCTCACTTAATCCACTGAGCTATACCAGCCAGGTCTGTGCATGTGTCCTTTATACATGTTCCTTGACAACCTTTCCCCCTTTTCCTCCCTTTAACCACCCCTCCCCTCTGGTTACTTTCAATTTGTTCTTTATTTCAGTGTCCCTGTAAAACAATGTTTTTTGAGTGAGCCTCAGGCTACTTCACATAAGATGTTAAATGTTGATACCTCAGGCTAGTGAAGAACAGACTAAAAAATAAATAAACAAATGCTTCATATGGAAAGGTGAAAGCAGTAGACAAATATGGAGAATATAACTGCAAATATCTTTAAAATGGCAAGGAGAATATCAACTCTTATTAGTGCTTTTACTTTAAAGAAGATAATAAGCTAAGGAACATCATAAGAGCAAAGAAAAAGTTTAAAGATATGTGAGGAAATTCAATATTAGGAAAATATTTTTGTATATATTTTTCATTTGCCTATAAAAATAAAACAAGGGAACAAAGTTCTCTAGTGGCCTTTTGATCCTGGTTGGGTGACAACCCAATTGTCACTCAACTCCCTCATTAGGTATTGTGTGTTTCTTTGTTTTCTTCAAATCTTATTTGTCTTTTACCATTAAGGTTTCTGTATGTTTAATACAAGCCTCCTCAACTTAATATAAGCAAACCAGAAATACAAATCAGAGGTAGAGTATGCTTAACCCCTCTAACAATTCATTTGTTGATGTATGTATTTTAAGCAACTGAATATAAGGTAATTCAGAGAATTCAATGATGATAGAGCAGTGAACAAAATAGACATGATTCCAGCTGAAATGATGCTTTGTTCCTAATGTGTTTACAGAGAGCAGACAATTAATGATGACATAAAAGAAATGAAATGAAGAATTATGAGTACCATACAGAGTGTTATAAAGGATGATAGGCTAGAGAGAGTTATGTGTGTGTGGAGTGTTTACATAAGTAAAGCAGGTAAGATTGTCTCAGAAGTTGAGATCAAAGTCTAGTCCTGAACAACAACAGGGACAACCCAGGTTCATGAAAATTTGAGTATAGCACATTTCAGGTACAGTGCTCTTACTTGGATAAAAAATACTGTCATTGAAATGATCTTGACAACATCAAGGACAAAGAATAAGGATGGTCTATCAGAAGTAAAGCTAGAGGATGGTGGGATGAGAGAGGAGGTAGAAGTCAGGTATTCATGGCCTTGTAGACTTGTAGAGGGAACACATCACCTCTACCCTGTCTGATGCCAAACTCTTTCTAAACCTCTTCTCTGCATCCTTAATCTTACCTGCCTGTCATCCCAAACTCCTTTTGCATTGAGAAACAAATCAAGAAAACAGGAGGGAGAGAATAAAAAGGGTGATCAGAATGCTTGGTGTTGCTTACACAAATAATGGAACTAGAGTATTTGCCTATTTATGTCCTTTTTGGGTAAGAGCATATGTGTTAAGAAGAAATTTGGACTGGACTTGTGACTCAAGTCTTTCAATACTCAGTCCAGTGATCCTTCTGCTGCACCTCTGGGAACAACATGCTGAGTATACTTAGATAAAATTGAAGTGCACAATGGGACCTCTGAGGACTTTGACATTGGTCCTGGAGGGATGTCAATCTGAAATGGCAGTCTTTCTGAAATGATACCTGGTTCAACATGACCTAGGACCAGTTTTAACTGTACTCATGAGGGCACATAAAAACAAAATTAGCCACAGAACTAACCTAAATTCAAAACAGATAAAGTAAAAGTTTAATATACACCATGCCCCTTCTCCGCCTCCCATGTGTTCACTTGGCACAAGCTGATGTCCTCACATGGCCTTTGGAAACAGAGAATAGAGGTATTCTTTTGAGTGTTTGGCTTCATTTTCATGTTTCAGCTCTCAGCTAACACAATTTCAAGTGTGTGGGAAAATGAAGTCTCATTTCATTCAAATAATGAGAAGGGCATTTGGGAGTCAGAATATCTATTGTGCTTTGAGATAGTTATACAGCTTTTAATCATGATGGGTGCCTTTCATAACTGCATATTTTTGCCAAGTGAATATCCATTCTTTCTAGGTGTATTAAAATGTGGGGTGTTTTTTTTGCCTTTTTCACAACTTTTTTTTTTTTAAAGTGGTTTTTACGTTATCACTATAAGAAAAAAGAGACAAGAACATTTTCTTTTCTTTTCAGATTCACATTGTTATAATACTCAAACTTTTTGCCAGTAACCTTTCAAGGCATTTGCTTCTAATTCCATTTTTATTAATGTTTGGTAAAAATGAGAGTTGGAGGCTTATATCTTTTTATTACAAATATCCTTTAATTTAGGATATGCCCTGGGAACTTTGATGCTATGGGTAGAAGATCGCTAAATAATCATCAAAATTGGATCTGACAAAACCATTTAGTAGTAGTGTTCAGTATATCCAGGCTCAATGGGGCGTTTTTCCCCCCAGCAAATTCTTTGTGTGTCTGGTCTGCTTTCCCTTGATGTGAGTAATTATGCTTCCTGTAGCTAACTTAGGAAGCTAATTTCAGTGAACAATTCATGACTGTATTTTTGAAATACTGAAAACTGTTTTTCAGAAGCAGTTTGATACATGTTATGGACCTCGTGCAAACCAAGTCAATGACTTTAAGTTATATTTTGGGCTCTAATTTCCATTGCTTTTAGAATTTCCTGGTCTTGAAGAACATGAAGGAGAGTCCATAGACTAGTGGACTAAGAGGAATTTTCTGTTCCCCAAAAAGTTTACCATCTGCCTGTGGTCTCTCACAGACTTTATTGTCACAACAACACTAACTTCCTTCTCTTCAAAACTATCCAAGTATTTATACTAAGTCTATTTCCTGTTTTCTCTAACAACCAGAGAAAGCTAAGATACCACTAAAAAACTGAAGGAAGAACACCAATGGAAAACAAAAAGTGAATAAAAAGTAAAATGCATGACTATAACATTATGCGACTCACAACATAAATTTAACTTGGATTGCTAGGACCCTGCACTATTTCCTGTTTATAAATTACCCAAGGATGGCTCTTAGTGTTTCAAGTCCTTTCCAGCAGCCATAGTTTTTGAGGATCACCTTACACACATAGTCACTTCTTAGGAAACCACAGGTGTTCCCTAAGGAAATGTATTTAACACTATCCACCTTCTCCACTCCAACACCCCCAACCAAAAACGGTCCTTATACTTCTTCTAGTACCCATCAAAATGTGAAGAAACTTTCTAGTCATAGAAGTGATCTACTTGTAGGGGAAAGCTCAAATATTATCATTTTTTGCACACCCACAATTTTGGCTCAAACTTTCAGGGGAAAAAGCTTTCATTTTAATTTTTTAATTTAATTTAAAAAGTTCAACAAAACTGATTATTGTACTCTAAGGTATTATTTTGCATATGGATGTGATCATCACTTTCTGGAGTTATACTTTTAATGCATAAGCATAAATTAAAGAATTAAAAATATTAATATAGATACAGATTTAGTACCACTTATGTATAATGTGCATCCTTGTTTTTCCCTAAAAAATTTGGGTAAAAAAGTGGGCATTATACATGACAAAATACAGTATTTTCTTACATTTGGGGAAATGAGGTTTTCTTGGAAGCCTGTTGGGTTATGTTGAGATCCAGATTGTGAGGGTAATTGAGGTGAGCTTATGCACTTTTTCTGAAGACAGTTGTATGCATATTCCATAAGTGAAAATTAAAAATTCAGTGGGTGTTCCCTGATGGTGAGTGTGTGTGTATTTGTGTATATGGGAATGAACTTCAGGGAAGAAGAGTGTGGGGTACATACAACCATAAGGAAATGTAACTCAAAGTCTAAGAGATACTAACAAAGACAGAGATGTCAACTTGTGACAGTTACTGTGAAAAAAATTATCTAAGCCAGTTGTTCTCAAGTTTGAGTGCACATCAGAATTCCATTGAGAACTTATTTAAACTTAGATTGCTGCCCACCCCCATCCTGGAGTCTCTGATTCAGTATTTTTGAAATAGGTACCAAGAATTTGAATTTCTTACAAGTTTTCTAAGAGAACCTCCATTTTAAGTCACACTTCTAGGTATAGTCTGTATATATTATTGGATCTCGGCAAAATTGCAATGAACATCTCTGTGTCCATTTCTTCCAGTCAGCTTTTCTTCGGTAATTATTCTACTTATTTCTGCCCCTGCTCACAGGTGCCCAGTGTTTTAGATTCAGATTTGTTATTAGTCATGATCCTCCTTACTACTTAGAGCACAGGTGGCAAACACAAGGCCCTCGGGTCAAATCCGGCCCTCCACCTTGTTTTATACAGCCCAGCACCTTGTTTCTACCTGGCAGCAGCGTTAAGCTCTTGCCTAACTGTTGAGGAGTAGTTACATTTATAAAGTCCTAAAATTACATTCAGTCCTTTGAAGGAAACTGCGAGGCTGATGTGACCTCCAGTGAAATTGAGTTTGACACCCTGGCTTAGAGAATAGCAGTTTGTGGCTTTCAGGCAGTTTCACTAGAATACGTAGTATGTGTGTTCACTGCTGCTGGTTATACATTCTCTTAAATAGTCTGGGTAAATATTTCCGGCTATGAGTACATCAAAGAAGGAATTCAAAATGAAAGATGTTCTTGAATGGAATTGGGCTGATGTCCTCATCTTATCCAGTTATTAAGAGGCAGAAGAATACTGCCAAGTAGAAGTAAAGATATGAATGGAGAAGCTAGTATGGGACAATGTCTCCTATTCTGAGGCTTCCCCAATTGTCCCTGGTAGCTGATTGCATCTTCTGCCTCCATGCAACACCATTCCCACATGCATAGATTGACAGAGTGGGCTCCCACATGACAGAGATCTCCCACACGCACAGACTGACAGGGAGGGATAGCTTGGCATTTATTCCTATATGTGCAGGGGCAGTCATTACATTTTCATTATGGCCTTCATTTTTCATTTATTTTTAGAGCTGAGGGCATGTCTAACATCTCCGCAGCAATGCCCACAAACTTTGCCACCCCATCTTTCTTCTTCTGAGGTCCCTCATTCTGCAGTATGAGGGAAGCATGGAGGCAGAGGTGGAGGCACTTGCTTACATCTCCTTCAATGGAAATTTCACCTGCTGTGAACAGTATAGCTTGCTGACAGCTCTCAGTGCTGCCCTCTGGGATCTGCCTCAGCATTCAAGCCTAGGCTACCCGACTCCGGTAGCTTCGCACAGTAGGGGAGAACTGGAACAGAGCCTGTCTCCCTGATATGAGACTCCTCTAATGGGCAACTTTGCTCTGGGCCCACCGTCTGCCTGGCTGAGACTTTCTCAGAACTTCTCTGCAGCCTGAGGCTCTTCGTACTCAATCCGACACATTCCCCATCTTCCTTTCCAAAAGTTAACACTTGCATCCAGGTCAGAAGGCTTACCCTTTCTCTTCCATTCTTTCTGCTCTACTTTCATAGGCATTCCCCCAATAAAACTTTTACATTCTATTTTTGTCTGGGTATCTTGAGCCCAAACTGATACCATAACTAAATATTGCCCTACTTTCCAGAATCATGCTCAAACTCCTTACCTAGCCCAACTGTCCTATCCAGAACTTTCTTTTCCTTCTTCACTCATTTCCCATACTCTCCATCCCTAAACCATTCTTTCCTGCATATACACACAAACACACACACAGAAATTGCTGATTCTGGACTAGGCCTCAGCATGACAAAGCTGGTGACTCTGCTCATGTTAATGCAAGAAAGTAAGGAAAACTTCAGCAGACACAGGCAAAGAGATCTTTTGTCTGCAAGTGAGGCTGTCATATTAATGCTGCTTAATATGCAGGGCCAGAAACCCAAAATGTGCTGTGATTTCCAGGGCAGTCCATATACCAAAAAATTGTGCCGTTCAAATTCCTACTTTAAGAGAGCCTGTAACTGGATCTTAACTTTCATATCTATAAAAATGAGAATATTAAAAACACTTGCCCTTAACAGAGTGGCTGGTATATATTCTAATTTATGCTAGTTTCTTATCTTTTCCTTCTTTTCTCTTTCCTATCTTACAGATTGTGAGGATCAAATAATATCATATATGTGAAACCACTGTATAATTATAAAGTTGTACCCATGTGCATTGGAGTTAAAATATGAATATCAGGCTATTTATTATACTCTTATTTTAGAGGAGAGTTAATCAAATAAACACAGAGTTTTGGCACTTTTCTTCAACTCCAAATTGCCCTTATAAGAGATCCTTCTTTTTATTATTATTATTTTTTTAGAGAAAGAGAGACACCTATTTGTTATTCCACTTATGTTTGTATTCATTGATTGATTCTGTATGGCTCTGACCAGGGATCAAACCCACAAACTTGACACATCAGGTTGACACTGTAACCAATGGAGCTATCTGGCCAGAGATAAGAGATCTTTTTAAATAAGTTGTTTCATTTATGTACCCTAGCCTCCAAGCCTCACCTGCACACATTTTTGTTCAGTGTTTGCTGGATATCATGGTAGCTGCCCTCAGAGATCAGCCCTGGAATTCAAAGACACGCCAAGCCTGTGTGATGGATATATAAACAGAAAAGGTTAATGTATTCAGGTTCCTGTTTAATTGAAAATCCCCAAGGGACAAGTAATCTTTTGTAGAAGGAAGAAAGGGAAACAACGGAAGCAGTTGGGTGAGGTGACTTATTCATTCAATTTTATATACTCCTGCCCTCACTCTTTTTTATATGCTTAGCAATCTACTTTTCAGTCATTTTTTTTTTCTCAGCATCACCTAGTGTGTGCTGTACTTTAAATGGATGTGAACATCGGCTTGGGTGCCATCCTGTTCAAACCTGGTGGAATTCTAGAGCAGAAGTACAGTGCCTCTACTGGTGAAAATGAGGCTCTGTGTTTGAAACAGGCAGTCAAAGAACACTTCCTAGAATATACTTGATGCTTAATAAATCTTGGAAAAATATAACTGAAATGCAATGCATTTTGGGGGTGTAATTTAACTCGGCATTTTTCTTATTCCCTTTGCCATTCCCCTGCTAGGTGTGTGTGTGGGTGTGTGTGTGAGATAGAGAGACAGACAGACAGACTGAAGAGGAAGAAGGAGGAGGAGGAGAAAGAGATATAAGGGAGAGGGAGAGAGGAAGTATAACGTTTACAACACATTAAGGAGAGAATGTCTTTTAAAGATATTACTGTGAATCACTAATTATAAGTCTTGTCCACTACAGACAAGAATATAATATTTTATGGTTAATATCTGTTTGATCATCTGTTACAATATAAGATACCATTTCATTAATATGGGCTTTATGATGACAATGAAAGGACTACTTGAGAATAACTATATTAGCCCCATACAATGAAAAACTATGCATTTAAATTGGTTATAACTATATAATAACAACAACAGTTATATGAACAGTGTTCATTTTTATGGACAATTGGTCAAACTATAACCAAATATAGCTACAGAAAATGCCTCTGCTTTGGCTTATTTGAATGTTCACTCTTACTCAAAATCATTAACCTCCTCTGCATTGTGGTTTTCTTGCTCCATACCGTTGGAAGGACGTGGTAACTGGTACTACATTATTTTAAGGAGAGCATCTTCACCACTGGTTTGGTACACAGTCTTTGAAGCCTGAAGTCTTTGATCAAACACCGGCTTTGCCACAAAGAAGCTGTATAACTTTGGGCAAGTTGCTTATGTATTTATGCCTCAGTTACCTTAACTGCAAAAAGAGAATGATAGTAGCAGCTAGCTAGGATCGTTGTAAAGTCAAGAGGAGTTAAAAATTACAAAGTAGGGCTAGTGTCTGTCACAAATTGAATTCTCCCTGTGCTTTAGTTATTATTTTTATTGCTCACAATTACAAAAGGCAAAACCAAAGAAACAACCTGCTACTCACATGATTTCAAACTCCAGAGACTTTTATCATAGTTTTCTCGAGAGTGAAGTTTATCAACTCTTTTCTACTTTCAGAGTATCCTAACTCAGGGATGATCATTTCCACCTGGGTATTCACGTGTTTGCTAATCTACTACATGCATACTTTTGTGTTTGTGTTTAAAAATTTTGGAATATTTTACAAATATTAACCCTATCATATCTGTCAGGTTCAAAAGTAGCCAGAGGGTTGATACATGAAGAGATATGATACACATTGGCTGAATTTATTTTGTGTACTTATGAATCAATGGATTTCCTCAGCTCTTTTTGAATCTGACAGACATGATAAAAATTCTTAATTTTTTTTTTGCCAGTGTTTGGGACATTTTATTTCTATTTTATATAAAACAAGGAATTAAAAATAAACATCAAATCTAAGTTCAGTAACACAGCAATGCAGAATCAAAATTAAGCTTGATTTCCGGATTGTGGAAGTACAATTTCTGTAGAAGGCAAAAATACCTTATAAGCATTAGTGGAAAATTTGAGGGAATCATCTGCAATACAAAGTTTTTCAGCTGTGGACAGTGAAGTATAATATAGGGCTAAGGAAATTTGTGGGAAAATTCAGGTTCATATAATGCTTGCTTTAATATCCTTTTATAGATCTTTGCTGAAGCCCTTTTATCCCCTTTCATGATCATTCTATGATAAAACTAGATACGTATTAAATAGATGCTAAAGACAAATTATCTGATCAAGACTCCTCCTTGACAGAGTCAGTGTGATTTTCAAAATGGTGTAATTATGTGAGTGGTTGGTTCTTCAAATCATAGTTAGAAGGAAAACCTTAAGATTTGTTAAATTTTCCAGGCTCTAGAACAGTTTGCTGTCCAGGAGAATTTTTGTGATGATAAAAATGTTTTATATCTGTGTTGTCCAAAATGGTAGCCAGTAGCCACATGTGGTTATTGACACTGGAATTGTGGTTAGTGTGACTGGAGAATGGAATGTTTAATTTACATTTAAATAGCTACATATGGCTTTTTTGGTATATTTTATTGATTATGCTGTTGCAGTTTTCCCCATTTCTCCCCTTTTATCCCCCTCCTCCTATGCCCCCAGCTCTCCAGCATTCCTTCCCACCTTAGTTCATGTCCATGGTTTTGTACACGTAAGTTCTTGAAGTCCTCTGTTTCCTATACCATTTTGTATCTCTCCCTGTCTAGTTAATGCATACCAATTATACTTCTTCTTCCCTGTACCTTTTCCCCCCAATTCTGCCCTTCCCCCTCCCCACTGAAATCTCTCCATGTGATATTCATTTCTCTGATTCTGTTCCTGTTCTAGCTGTTTGCTTAGTTTTTGTTTTCATTGTATTTTCTTTAAGTTTCATTTGTTGATAGTTGTGAGTTTGTTGTCATTTTCCTGTTCATATTTTTTATCTTTTTCTTAGATAAGTCCCTTTAATGTTACATATAATAATGGCTTGGTGATGATGAACTCTAACTTGACCTTCTCTGGGAAGCACTTTATCTGCCCTTCCATTCTAAATGATAGCTTTGCTGGATAGAGTAATCTTGGATGTAGGTCCTTACCTTTCATGACTTCAAATACTTCTTTCCAGCCCCTTCTTGCTTGTAAGGTTTCTTTTGAGAAATCAGCTGGTAGCTTTATGGGCACTGCTTTGTAGATAAGTGTCTCCTTTCCTGGTGCTGCTTTTAAGATTTTCTCTTTATATTTAAGCTTGGGTAACTTAATGATGCTGTGCCTTGGTGTATTCCTCTCTTTGGGTCCAACTTCTCTGGGACTCTCTGAGCTTCCTGGACTTCCTGGAAGTCTATTTCCTTTGCCAGATTGGGGAAGTTTTCCTTCATTATTTGTTCAGATAAGTTTTTAATTTCTTGCTGTTATTCTTCTCCTTCTGGCACCCATATACAGATATTGGAACATTTCAGGTTGTTCTAAAGATTCCTTAGCCTTTCTTCATTTTTTTGAATTCTTGTTTCTTCATTCTGTTCCAGTTGGATGTTTATTTCTTTTGTTCTAAATTGTTAATTTGAGTCCTGGTTTCCTTCCTGTCCCTGTTGGTTCCCTGAATATTTTGCTTTATTTCATTTTGGGTATCTTTCTTTTTTTTTTTTTTAATTTTTTGACCAAGCTCAATTAGTTCTGTGAGCAGTTTGATTACCAGGGCTTTAAATTCTCATCAGATAGGTTGGCTATCTCCTCATTGCTTAGCTTTCTTTGTGAAGCTTTGCTCTGTTCTTTTATTTAGGCCTTATTTCTTTGTCTGGGGCACCTGTTAAGTTGTAAGGAGGTGGGGCCTATTCACCCAGGCAGGGCAACCCTTCTTGCTGCACTGTGGTGCTGCCTGTGGGAGACGGGCCAGAGACAGAACAATGCAGTCTGCCTGCTCGGCTCTAGCCCACTTTCTAATGGACTCTCCTGTAAGACTGGGAATTTCTCCCACCGTGGCAATTGCCATAGTACCCAGTGAGCTCTGAGTCTCAATTTCCTATTCAGCCAGCCCCTGGGTTCTTACTGGTCTGGTTGTTCTGGGTGACTTTTTCTTTAATTCCTTGGTTGTTGGAGTTCTGTGTAGTGTGATTTTCTGCCACTTCTGGTTGTTTGATTTAGATTGGTTGTTATCATCCTTTTGGTTGTGTGAGGAAGTGAAGGGTTTCTACCTATGCCTCCATCTTGGCCAGACTACATGAACCTATTTTATTTTAGATGAGGTTCTCTCTCAGGGATTTAAGTGGGGAAGTTACCAACAAGACTTCAGAGACTTTTAAGGAAGCCCTTTAATCTCATACCACTGCTCTGATTATAACAATGTATCCCAATAGTTAAGTCTTACTATATGGTTTTCAGAAACAAACTCAATATTCCAAATATGATATAATCAGTAGAGAATATAGTGAAAGTATTACTTCTGATCTATACATTTGACTCACATTAATACTAATTTTTAAGAGTTAGGCATATTTGTTTTGCATCAACTTGCCATTAACACTTAATTTTGCACAGATGTGGTTAACAATTCATTATTCCAGTTCTATATTTTATTATTAATATTCAACTGTATTATATCCATTTATAATCATTGAGTACAATTAGAACAAAATAGGTAGAATCATAAACTCAAGGTAAATTTTAAAATTGTATTTGGAGTTAAAATATAAAAATTAAAATGACATAAAACAAAACAAAAACAAAAACCTCCAAAGGGATAAGTTACTATTGATATTAGGGAAACTGACCACACAGTTTATTCTGAGCTTCCTGATAGTCAAAACAAAAATGGATTCTAGAAATGTGGCACTTATTAATTTTACTTTAATGTTATCTAAACTTAGAACTCTATATTTATTTCTGTTGAACACTATTTGTTTCAGTTCAGTTTGAAATTCAAGGAAAACTAGATCTATGTCAGTATGTTCTCTGTTCATGGTCAGTTCTGACAAAATATAAGAAATACATTGCACTGAGTATTATCACAAATTAGATCTAAATAAACTTAAAAAGAGAGAAGGGAGAGAGAGAATATGTGCTCTCTGGAGACGCAGGACAGTGGAATCTATTTTTGATATTGGGCCAATAAAAAATGTTTAGAAGTCTAGGTGCTGGGAACAGGAGGTGAGTGCTATATATAATTTGCCTACATAGATAGCAATTGAATGGAAACAGCTAAAAAGGCAATGGGTAATGGCAGGTTATGTGAAACAAGCTTTAATTAATTCAAGAATCCCATTGTTACATTCCAATTTTTCACTTGGCTTAAATTGCTGATGGAAAAACTGAAGATTGGATAACTTTTTTAATTTGGGTGGTTCATCAATATATTCCTTCCATTTTGGGAGCTCAATTTCCTTTTTTCATTACTGTTATGGAGAGTTATAACAAATACTATCCTGTATTCTACCTTTGAAGATTCTGAGGTATATTCTTAACACTGCTATACCACTATTCAGTTTTAATCACCAGAGATTATGAACTTGATGTAAATTTGATCTTGTAATTCATTCATTATTGCTGATGGTGACAGATGCCATTAGTTTAATGATCAGAGTTATCCATTGTCATAATTATGGTGATCACTTAATGAGGCTGGATACGTTATTACTTAATATATCAAATTAGGAAAAGATGTCATGGCTCAGTGCATAGCCTCACCCACTATTTTTGAAGATGAGTCAATACATTAAATGTTTCTCAGTAAAACAACCCTGTGGCCTTTAGAAGAGATCTTAAATAATGGCATGAAGTAGGGCTTTCCCAAGCTCTGATGTTGGCCATTAGAGCCAAATAAAAGCTGCCCTGGCATTCATTACATCTTGTCATGAAGGCAACTTCACAATTGTGATGTCTTGTATATGTGCCTACAGAGTATGAAGCCAGATTTCCAAGCTCAGCTCAACTGCTATCCACTTACTCCCTACCGCCTTTTTGAGACATGATCTTTCTTTACAATGGCATACTGAAATCCTCCCTTTATCCCTCTGAACAATTTCTTACAAATGATGGTTTTTTGAAATTTATAAAGGCCCTTGGTAACACTACCATAAAAAATTAAGAGGGAATTATTCTTAATTCCTTCTGTAGCTCTCTTGGGACATGTGTCAGACAAGTCCTGAATTATTAGCCAGATGCTTGCTGGATGTTTCCTACAAGAATGATGGGTCTTGAGTACCAGTATCCATGTCATATGTATATTCTACCCCTACTAAACATAGCACTAATTTATCCCATTATCTTTTCACTTTTCAATTTTCAGAATCAATGACATGATGATTCTACTGCACATACAATGGTTAAGAAATTAAAATAAGCCAAACCATTTTGCTTGTTTATCAAAATACCCCAAGGATGGTTACAAAGAGTTTATTGGGACAGTTTCTAACTCTGCATGGATCAGTGCCCAAACTTACTGAAATTAAATTAACTTTATCAGAATTTTTACTAAAAATCATTTTTTTACAAAAAATTCCATTGTACCATCCATTGATTTCTTTAACACTTGTTCATTCATTCAGTCACCATTTAATAAGGACTTTTTAAATTTCTTCTATGAACCAGGTATAGAGAAAGTATAGAGTTAAATAAAATAAACCCATGTTTTAGAAAGGTTTAGTTCCTCTGTGTTGATTACTGTCTGGCAGGAAAAGCAGCCATCTGGACTGAGAACTATAAAAATATTTTGATACGTACTATTTTAGAAATTAGTTAGTAACTGTGAACACACAAGCCACAAAAAGATTAACTGAGTAAAAACTTGAAGAACAATTTCAAAGAAGTGGTTTCATTTATTTTCAATGTTACTGAATTGGTGAGCTTTTTCTAGAGAGAGGGAGTTATGGAGAGTTCAACATATTCAGGAAAATAAAGGGAAGGTGAAGGAGGTGTAAATACATGGTTTATCTGGAAGAGAGAAAAGTTCCAAGTGTGGCTTAGAAATGAAGCTGGGACCAGAGGAGCAAGTTTCTTACAAACTCTCTTGAGACATTTCAGAGGTGGTCTTAAGGTTCTCCATTTCGAAGTAAAGTACTTAATCAAAATTTTTTTGTTGTACACAAGTTCTCTGGTTATCTTGTAACAAGGTATTATAGAGCTGTTGAGTTTAAAAGCATTATAGATGTTTTAAAAATATATTAAATTTGCTATATTTTATGTGATATATATTTTCAATAGTATTCTATCTAGCTGCATTTTTTAAAGAGAAACCAAAATGCACCCCTTTTGAACATTAAGAAGATATTTTAATATTAAAACTAAACTTTCAACTTGGAAAATATAATTGGAAATACTTATACATCCACTTTTAGGTGACTTTGTCTCTAAAAACAATATCTATATTTACATCCAGATTTACAAAGAGGGGGGCAAAAAATGGAATTTATTTACAACAAAATGTGTATTTATTCTTACATGTTTAAACTTCAGACACCTTCAAAGTACTCTCCATTATTGAGATATTTTTCTCACTGCTCAAAATAGCTTTGAAACTTTTCAATTTTGATGCCTTTTGGTTCTTCTGCCATTTTTCATTTCACCTCTTCCACATCAGCAAAACATTTTCCTTTGAAGACTTACTTCATTGAGAAAACAAAAGAGGTCCCTCATGGTGGGGGTAAAGATCAAGTATATAGGGAGAATGGGACACAGGAGTCATGATGTTTTTGGTCAAAACTGCTGAACACTCAGCATGGTACAGATAGCTGTGCTCATACATCATCCATCATGAAATGGACAAATGCAGTGAAAGAGTCTTAAAAAAAAATCACTGAAGCTGAACACAGCCTCTCACAACACCACCAACTGGTACACTGATCCAGATGGGTTCCTAGAACACTGACCTAGTGGGATAATCCTGAACTGCAAGGGTTCTACCCTCCAGAAGATAATTCCAGGTTTTTTGAGTCTCCCTTTGTATAGATATTTCTTTATGTATCAACTATATGTGTTTTCAAAATTGCCCTTTCAAAGAACTTGGAAATACATTTTTCAACATGTGTAAAAATAAAAGATAAAGCAGTTTTTTTCCCCAAGAACAACTGAGTATAATAAGGGAAGTTTGCCTTTTGAGTTTCAACAGCAGTAACAAGCCTTTGCATAATTGGTGAATAAGATTGCAAATGTGTTCATGACATGAACCAATTTTTCCATTTGATTCTTCATTTTCCTTATATGGTAAACTTTTAGATATACAGTCATTAAATTCAAATACCACGATACATTGGGCTCAGAACCATACCTTCAATTTGAAGTAATTTAATAGGATATATGAAAATTTTCATAAATAATAAAGTATTTTCAATCAGTTCTCTATAATGTGCAAATATATATTTATATAAATTGTATTCTTTTATTAACAAGTTTTCAGTTTTAAGAAGAAAATATTTAACGTATCCATTTTATCTTTTAATTATTATTAAATGTGAATTTTGTAAATATCTTGAAGTATAATTAATATTTTTTTCTTTAAAAAATTTTTTTATTATTATTCAGTTACAGTTGTCCCCATTTTCTCCTGTTGCTCTCCCCTTCTCTGCCCACCCCTCTACTTCCACATTAAATCCTCCCTGCTCTTGTCCTTGACTATGGGTCCTTTATACATGTTCCTTGAATTGACCCTTCCCCTTCTTTCCCCTGTTATCCACTACCCCCCTCAAAGTGAGTAAATTTAATAACAGAGAAGTTAATTTTAGTATATAAATTATTTTAAATTTATAAATCAATATTTATAAATATATATACTTTTGAATTCATTACATATGAATTTTGGGTGTGCAAGGTAATAAAATTTAATAAATGGGCCTGTATAAATAAAAACACTTAGATTCTGCTGCTGTGGAGAATAGAGAACAACTGTGTTTTGTATAAAAAACCATGCACTGACTTGGTTAAATCATAATCTTTGATCCATGGAATATTCTATTCACTTGTCTCTGAGTAATCCCCTTACTTTTTAAATTTTTCTATATGCAGTGAGATATTATAATATGTAATAATGATCCATGGACTCACCATCCCAAACAATAGCTGAGACCTTGATAATAACTTGTATTGAATCATATTCTTTCTCCCAACATACCCCAGCTTCCCCATACCCACAAGGTCACTACCTATATCCTGTGTTCACAGTTCCATTGCTTTCTTTTTAATGTGATTTGATTTTTAAATTATATTTTAATTTAGCATATATTTAATTTAGCAAATGTTCACTTGTTTATAAATGTAGTAAGAGGGTATTATATGAATGGGTTATTTTGCAATTTACTTTTTTCTCTTAACATAGTATTACTGAAGTCCATATCATCGCATGCTGTTGTAGTTCATTTGTTTTGACTGCTAGAAAATATTATTTGTCTAACTTAACAGGTTTTCATCCACTTTGCCATTAATAAGCATTGTGAAGCTACAGGTTTTTGATATTGTGTTCAATAGTTCTAAAGACATTTGCGTATATTTCCACAATGTAAGCATTTTTCTAGAGTATATAATGTTGAGCACAGTATATATGTAGAATCCATTTGGAGATGCTTATCAAAATGTTTCCCAAGATGGTTCTACTCATTGATCTATTTGTGGTTCTCCTACAGAAAGTTTCATATGAGATTTCTGTGTTTTGGACAAATAACTCTGGTAGTGACGTTGAGAATGATATGAAGTGAGCAGAAGAAATTTGGGAGGCTCTACAGGAGCCATGCCTTAGATCATTTCAGTTGTGCTGTATACAGTTTTCAGAATCCTATGCTACTTTTATTCATTATAAAATATGTATCAAAAACTGTATATTGAGATTCAAAAACATTTTTTAAAAATATCCCTTTGTCACCACATCCAACATGACTACTGATTTTAAAAAACAAAATTTAGCAGACACCACTGTACTGAAGTGAAGCAAAGCAAATTATGGCAAATGATTTTATCTCTGTCCCTATCTCCATTTCTCTACCCCAAGGCAAACACAACCACAGTCTTGTATTAAGATGCATGCCCTAATATTTAACTTTTTTACTGTGACTCATTTGTCTGTGGATATCACATAGAAACATGTAGAATTTCCAAATATTCTTGTTCCTAGAACACTCTTTGAGATAATCCTGGAGAAGACCTGTGACTTTTTTAAAAAACATCATTCTTTGGTTCTCTTTTATTCTGGTTCCAGACTTTGGAGATATCCTTGAACTGATATTCAATTCATCTGCACATCTGTTGGATTTTTTTTTTCAAAATATATCTCAAATAATCTCATTCGACAGTTCTCCATTGCTACCACGCTGGTCTAAATCAATAATCTCCTACCTGGATTAGTGCACTAGTGATATTCCTTCTTCTACCCTGTGTTCAACAGACTTCTCAACAGGCCAATTAATCTCCAAAGCATAAGTCTAATTATGTCATTTCTCTTTTTAGAATACCTCAATGGAGTTCTGTCTCATTTGGCATATAACCCTAAACTTTTACCATGACTTATAAGGACTACCCAATTCAATGGTTGAACTTCCTGTCACTCCCTATTCGCTTCCTCTTTTTCTGTCACAATAGTTTACTTGTTTTTCCTCAAGTAAGTTAACAGCGATTCTAACTAACATACCTCCCTCATTTTAGAGATGTTTTTGCTCAAATGTTATCTCCTAATGCCTTACCTTACCATGTTTTCAGGAATAATTATTTTCATTCTCTATCACATCATCTCATTTTTATTTTCATCAAAAAGTATACCACTCCCAGAAAAATATCATACATTTTTTTAGCTGTCATTTTTTATTCTCCCTTACTAGAGTATAAAATTCTTGGAAATAATGTGTTCTGTCCTATTCATCACTGTACTCCTAGCACACATTACACTGTCAAACACAGAACACGACATTCCAAAAATGTGTCTTGAACAAATAAACTAGTGTCTGATTCATCTAGAGACTTCCACAACTTCCAAAGAAACTTTCTTTATACCTTATGTTCTTTTTCTTAAAATGCTTAACAAATGATTCAACAACCCCAAATTTTTGCTAAGATGCTCAACTTTTAAAATCTGTTTTTTGGTGCTGGGCTTCTATGTATAAATTCCATGCATAAATTCATATTTAGAAAGTATTCTGCTCAAAATACATAAAAGCCATATATATGCATATGCATTAAAGATATGTAATCTTTTTGATAATATAACTAAGATTGCACTATAATCTTAGTTTATGGATGATAATATTAGACCTCAGAAGGTATAAGTAATTTGTACAATGTCACACAGGTCTTATGTGTTATTGCTCAGATGGGAGCCATTTCTGCCTCATTATAAAGCATATGGTTTTCCCAGTTATGCTTGTGTATTTAGGTCCTCAGTATATTGAAGTAACTGCATTGAATATAAGATGTGACACAGGACTAAAGAGAAATTAACTATGTTAATAAACAAAGATAATACAAGCATTATTTTCAGAGAATTCCTTGGGCAGCTATGTTTAAATTATCTAATGGAGTAGAGATACACATTGGTAAATACTCTGCGATAGGCTCTGTTACATCTCAACAATCATAATGTAGTGTAGCCTGGGAATGAGCACAGAATGGCCAGTGTGTACATGGCACTCTCTCTTGAAACTTTAGCATTATAGATTCCTCAAGCTACATCCCACACCAAGAACATTTCTCTGTAAGCAGCCAAGAGAGTGCGATATCCATGATCTTTCTGCCAGTGATGCACCAAATGGTGCCGGCTGCTGTAAACTCAAGCCTACTGAATGATAGGACAGATGGGGAAGGCAGGATTGATACATGGTGATATGAGGAGCTCCATCTTATGAAAATGAGTGTCACCATATTTTACCTTAAATAATAAATGTGGGAAGATTTTTAGTCAGTAAAATCAACAACTAAAATAAATAAATATTCATAATGCAAAATTTTACGTTTTTTAAAGTAAAAATTAAATTGTAGGTAACAGATAAAAGCCAGTGATACTACTGTGTATTATCACCAACTACTTAACTGCAGGAAAATAAAATTAGGGAAAATAAATTGGAGGAAGTGCAATTAAGGCTCGCTCTGAACAAATGGAATTTTATCTCCATGTTGTAATTAGAAACAAATAAAAAGTAAACAGCTGTTGACATTAGTTGGCTTCAATTAAAATATATTTGGGGTTCATTTCATTCATGTACACCTTACATATTTACCTCCCAAGGGAACCTGACTAAATGTGGGAGTGGCCTCATTCTGCAGAGATACAGCAAAATGCACTAATAATTAGGACATGAACTGCAAATTAGTAAACTTTGAAGCTCAACCAAGACTTGAATATCAGTTATAATGCAATCGAAATATAACACTATGAATTTTTTATTGTGAAGTATAAATACTTTAATTCCTACTAACAGTCTTAAGAAATAAAAAGCTTCCAATGAAATTGTTCTGACAATTCTTTTGAGATGTGTAAAGCATTATTTCTGTTTCTCAAGTATGTATTTTTATTTAAATTTTCCTTCTGTGTAATATGATGTGATAGTTTTACACAACCTACAAAATCATGGTAATGAGTGTCCCAATATAATCCTGAGTGAATAGGTTGGGAGCAATGGCTGGGCCCACTCTTGGTTATGCTAGACTGGGACTATTGGGAACTCAAGTTGACATACCTGTTGGTAGAAACATTCAGCAACAGGCAAATGAGGAAATAAAGTAAAACATATTAAGTTACAGTATCTGCAGGCATGGTGCTAACATGTTCTTGGCAATTATTGTTGTTCTAATAGGTATACCAGTAAGGTGGCACAAGTGGCCTTTGGCCATGTAATTGGCCATGTAATTGGTCACTATCAGATATGAATGGTGTTGGGACTCAGGCCTTGACAGAAAATTGACAGGAACAAATAGAGTCAAATATAATATATATAATAAGTGTCACTGAGAACCTTGCTCACAAATTCTTGGAGCTTAATCACAGGGCACCTTGACCAATTAACATGCTATTTAGGTCATAATTTACCTGGTGTACAGTAACCTGGGAATCTGTGGTCTTTGAATTTACATATGGCAGTGGTTCACAAATTGGCACACATTTAAATCACTTAGAAACCTAAAATGTTAAAGTCTATCTATCTATCATCTATCTATCATCTATCTATCTATCTATCTATCTATCTATCTATCTATCTATCTATATCTATCTATCTATCTATCTATCTATCTATCTATCATCTATCTATCATCATCTGTCTACTGATAAATGGCTTCCACCACAAGATATTGTGATGTAATTGGTATAGGGTGAGACAATGGCATTGAGTGCTTAAAAGATACTCAAAAAGTCCTGGCTGGCATAGCTCAGTGGATTGAGTGCGGGCTGCGAACCAAAGCATCGCAGGTCTGATTCCCAGTCAGGGCACATGCCTGGGTTGCAGGCCACAGCCCCCAGCAACTGCACATTGATGTTTCTCACTCTTTCTCCCTCCCTTCCCTTTCTAAAAATAAATAAATAAAATCTTAAAAAAAAAAAGATACTCAAAAGATTCTAATGTGCAGTAAAGTTTGGGAGCCAATGTATAAAATCAGGATTCACCACAGAGACTCGGTGTAGGGCTGATTATGGGAGACATGGTTTTACTTATAAAGGTAATAGATTTTGGTCTAGAAAGTTAGAAATTCTTAATACTCATTGGGAGTTAAAAGAACATTTAGTTACATGTATGCTATTAAACTTCAATAATTAACACTGGATTGCATTAGAAATGGATATATAGACAAAATATCAATAGAAAAAAAGAAAGTCCAAACACAGATCCAGACATATGGAAATGCAGAATCCTGTTAAGGAAGGAGCCATCACCTATCAGTGCTATAATGAAAGATTATTCATTAAATTGTGTTGGGGATATCAGTTAGCCATCAGGAAGGTCACAAGCTCAGGAGCAATAAGAGTCTCTATTTCCAGGAGGCTCAGTATGTGGCCAGCTACTACTGCTCTAATGACATACCTTTCATAGCAAAATATTTACAGGTTGCTCTTTGAAGTCATTAATTTTAACAATATTAGTGAGATCACAACATTAAGGTTGCAGAGGAGAAAAGTTCCAAAGACTTAATTTAAATTTATTTTTTAATTTAATCTTTATTGTATTTTTTGTCATTACCATTTAGTCCCCTGATACCCCCTTACTCCCAGTGATCAGCACACTGTTTAATTTAAATTTATTTTATTATTGCTCGTTGGTTTGGATCATCCAGGCTTACTTTGGGATATTTTAGGACATTGCATTCAATGGTCATGAGAAACTCAAACAAGGAAATAGTTCTGATGTTTAAGGTAAAACATATATATTTCTCTATTTTATTTTTGGTAAATTCCCTAAGATATATTCAAATTTAGTGAGATACCCAGGTGTAACTTTAACTTGAGCTCTAATATTGATTAAATTTATAAAGTTTTGCCAAGTAATGCATTTTAGTAGATGCTAAAGTTAATTCAGAATCTATGATGTAGAGGCATAAAAGCCAATCAATACCCTTTTATCTTTTTGTTGTAAAAATTCTTTCAGTAAATTTTGAATTTCCAATTGAGTCAAATGATGAATATTCAGCATTTTCTCCTTACCCTGTATCCAAGTTTCCTTCCATTCTTATTTCCTTCCTTCCTTCCTTCCTTCCTTCCTTCCTTCCTTCCTTCCTTCCTTCCTTCCTTCCTTCCTTCCTTTGTATTTACTTTTTGTGGTTACTGGGTTATTTGGGAGATTCTGTCTACCCTGACTATATTTGTAAGTTTATTCCTCGAGAGAGTCTAAAATCAGTATAATCAGAGTTAGGAGCCTCCCCCATCTCAATGGTTGAATTACTCCTTGACTGCATTAGAGGCATACCAAGGACCTGTTTTGGTGTCACAGGCATAGGCGGGAGCAGCGGCAAAGGCATTTTGTAGGGTCCAAGGGAATCATCTGCTTTTAGGAATGTAGACTTCAGCATGCTACATAATAACAGCTTTTTCTCCATTCAAATGCCACATATGGTTTAGGATATGAGTGTTTTCCCTGAGGTCTCTATCAAACAAGGACCACTGCCAGGTGAGACACACAGGCAAAGGGTCAAGGGTAATAGTTATTCTCCAGGGCCTAGTATCATCATGGCTTATGCTAGAATCAAAACACAAAATTGGTCCAGTTGAGAAAAAGAAGTCTGGACCATTTAAGGGAGGTCCTGAGATAAGAAAGGCTTTGTAGAACTCAGCAAATGCAGCACAATGCAGTATAGTTCAAAGCACAAGCTTACTAACATGCAGCAACATAACTCAAACTGCATGCCAGCTAGCAAGCAGCAGGTCAAAATGATCACTTGCAGGAAGCAGAGCCAGTTAGGAAACTGATAGAAGAAAGAGCCTGCTGGTGGTGGTCAATGTCTAGGCATCCTGCTCACAACATTATTATTTAGACTATTTACAAGGCAAGAAGGTAGACCCCAACTCAATATTTCATTTGTATGCCAAGGCTGATGATACTATATGCCAAGAATTATAAAAATGTTTCTTATCCAATACTTTCACAAAGAACTCTCAAAGAGAGTTGGGTGGCACAAGCAGGTTCTGTCTGATATGAGCTAAGTAGAGGGAATGGAATAGGCTTTTATAGGGGCTAACACATGTGCATAAGCTGGGATTTTATCAGGCCCGAATTTCCCCAAGACACCAAAGGAAGGGACTTGTGCAAACTTTCTCAACAGCCTATGCAGATGTGGAACTAAAAGGCAAGGAGGAGGGGAGGGTTAAATGTAGTAGTGTCTCACATGTTAGCTGCAGCTTTAACTCCTATGTCATATCAGGGTCACCCAGCCCCTGAACTACAGTGAACATCAAAGGGTCAATGCAAGAAGAACACATAAAGGAGTTCCCAGAAACTAGCTCTATGTCAATTCCCAGCAGGACCATACCTTCTCTGCAACAGGAGAGGCCATTGGAAAAGTGAGAGTCATAGGCTTTGAAGTAAACCAATGATGGTCAAAATACCCTAGAATTGATGGTGCCTGCGGCCCCCTTCTGCTCCCACCAACCATCTGACCATCACACCAGAGGAGCCTCAGGTGACCTTAGATGTGGAAGATCTGGACTACCAAAAAATTTACGGTATGACAATAGACCCCATTTATAGCCACAGTCATACAATAGCAGGCTCAAGCTCTAGGAATCTACTACCACTTATATTCACCGTAAAGACCTCAATCTTCAGCAGAAATTGGAAATTGATTTTAAAATTCATATGAAAATGCAAGGGACCCACAACAGCTTAAACAATACTGAAAATTCAGTACAAAATTGGAGCGCTCTTATTTGCAGTTTCACAGCTTGCTATAAAGCTACAGTATTGAGATTCTGTGGAGCAGAAGTAAAGAGAGATATATAGGTCAGTAGAATAGAATAGAAGTCAGGGGAAAAAACTTTATATTTATGGTCAATTGTGTTTTGACCAGAGTGCTAAGACAATTCAGTGGAGAAAGAATAGTCTCTTCAACAAATGGTGTTTCAGCAACCACATTTCGGCAAATGTGCAAAAGAAAAAGTGGAACACCAACTTCACACCATATGAAAAATTAACTCAAAATGGATCAAAGAGCTAAATGTAAGAGCAAACAAATATGTCAAGCTCTTAAAAGAATACATAGGAGTAATCTTCACAATCTTGAGGTAGGAAAAGACTTTTGTTATAACACCAAAAGCACATGCCAGAAAATTTTAAAAAGACTTCATCAAAAACAAAGTCTTTGACTTTTAGTCAAACTGGAAACATAGGTAAACACAGTTCACTTTCTTGTACAACCGCATCAAAACTGCAACTAAACTACTGAACAACCATCACTCAGAACTGTCAGAAATCAAACTGAATGAAAATCTGACAACTACGTAACTAAAGAACTCATATCCAACCAGACTGGTCGGTACATGCAGAGATGTGAAATTGGTTGGCCCCATACCCACATGTGGTGGAAAAATCTGGGAGGGATATCTTAGGAGTGAGGAGTCCCAGCCCCATACATGGCCTTGCAGCCCAGGGTTCCAGTGCAGGAACATAAGTCCCCATAACTTCTGGCTACAAAAACCAGTGTGTACTGAATCAATGGAAGAAAGTTCTGGAGTCCCAAGCAGTTCTTCTTAAAGGGTCCACACATGGACTTACACTCATTCCCTCTGAGCTCCAGAACTAAGACAATGGTTTGAGGGCACCAATGTTATATAAGAGGAACTGTCATATCTGGCATCAGCATGGCAGCTGGAGGACAGCTTTCTCTGAGGCAGAAAGAAGGACAAGGGCCATTGTTCATTTTCTGAGTCCTCCCCACATAGAGCCACAAAACCAGCAAGTGGGTGCCATATCTGGGACTCCATTAACTTGGCTCACATGTTCTGCCTTGTCCTGGGGAATCCCTGAGGCCAACTTATGGCCCACCCAAGTTGTTAAATGTTGTTTTTTCCACATGAATGCCTGGTCTTGGCCCAGGCTTTATCTTCTTAAATCCTTTCAAACAAGCAACAACCAGCATCAGTAACTCCCCCCCCCCCCCATACATCTGGCTAAGCAGCCACAGGGCTGTCACTAGCAGCAGCCAGCTTTGGATCACAGTTTGGCTTTGCCTGGGAATCTCCAAGCCCACACAAGCAGCAGCCATCTGCAGTTGCTTTGTAGCACATGCTAGGTGGTCCCAGGTGAAACACAAGTGGCAGCTGACTCTGGCCTGCATCACCTGGAAAACTCCAGAGCCAGTGCACTCAGTAGGACAGCTATAGACCACATAGAAACATTGTCCCCCTGCCTCTACATAGCTGATTCTCCGTGAAAAGAGGAGGTTGGTGGTCAGTGGTCACAGCCAGTCCTAGAAGCTGACTGGCTTGGCTAAATCTCTCCCAATGACCCGCCAGCAGCAATCAAGGCTCAACTATAAGATGGGGTACTCAGCCCACACAGAGGATACATGTCGAGTACCCAGCTTGGATGATATGGGAGACTGTGCCACTGGACCCTACAAGACATCTACTACATTAGGCCATGCTACCAAGACAGGGAGTCATAGCAACTCTAACTAATACATAGAAACAAACACAGGGAAGTGGCCAAATGAGGAGACAAAGGAACAGGGCCCAAATGAAAGAACAAATCAAAACTCCATAAAAAGAACTAAACAAAATGGAGATGAGCAATTTATGAGATGCAAAATGCAAAACACTGGTTATAAGGATGCTGAAGGAAATTAGTGAGTACCTAAAGAGCATAAAAAAACCCAGGTAGAAATGATGGATATACTAATGGAAATAAAGAAAAATTTATAGGGAATTGATAGTAGAATGGATAAAGCCAAGAATCAAAGCAATTGTTTGGAACATAAGGAAATAAAAAATAACCAATCAGAACAAAAAGAAAAAAAAAGTACAAAAAAATGAAGATATTGTAAGGAGCCTCTAGGACAACTTCAAGAGGTCCAACATTTGCATCATATGGTTGCCAGAAGGACAAGAGAAAAAGCAAGAAATTGGAAATCTATTTGCAAAAAAAGACTTGCCTAATTTAGTGAAGAAAATAGACTTGGAAGTCCAGGAAACACAGAGTCCCAAACAAGATGCTTGTGAAGAAGCACCAAGACACATCATGATTAAAACGGCAAAGGTTAAAGATAAAGAAAGAATCCTAAAAGTTGCAAGAAAAAAAAATGTTACTTACCTACAGGGGAGTTCCCATAAACCTGCCAGCTGATTTCTCAAAAAAAAAAAAAAAAAAACTTTGCAGGCTAGAAACAATGGGAAAGAAATATTCAAAATCAAGAAGAGCAGGGACCTACAGCCAAGATTGCTCTATCCAGCAAAGCTGTCATTTAGAATCGAAGAGCAGATAAAAAGCTTCCCAGACAAGAAAAAACTAAAGGAGTTCATCATCACCAAACCATTATTATGTGAAATGTTAAAGGGACTTATTTAAGAAAAAGAAGAAAATCAAAACTATTTACAATAAAATGGCAATAAATACATATCTACCAACAACTGAATCTAAAAAAACAAAACAAACAGGAAGAACAGAAACAGAATCATAGACACAGAGGGCTTTTTGATGGCTGCCAGATGGGATAGGGTTTGGGAGAATGGGCAAAGAGGTTAGGGGATTAAGATACAAATTAGTAGTCACAGAATAGCCATGGGGATATAAAGTACAGTATAGGAAATAGAGTAGCCCAGGAACTTATACGCATGACCCATGGACATAAACAAAGTGGAGAAAAATGCCTGAGGGAGTGGGGGCTGCTGCATAGGGGAACAAAGGGGAAAAATTAGGACAACTATAACAGCATAATCAATAAAACATAGTTTTATAAAAAAGCAGTAGTAACATTAAAATGATGGAGTCAGATCCTTTATTATACCCTTAATCCATTTTGATTTTTTACCCTGTAAAAATAGTATACATCCAAAAACTAAATAAAACCCTCACACTAATCCTTTCCCCAAATGAAAAGCAATAAGGAATACTATAGATGCTTAAAACCATCACTTTTATTTATAATTCCATTTATATCTAAATTATTTCCCTATGATCTCTTTCCCCAGGAGTCTCTTGTTAAAATTAGAATTCAGAGGAACATAAAAAGAAAATTTTTCTTAGTAGAATGAAAGCTTAGATTGTTTTTTCCACTACTTTTCTGAAACAGGTGTTGAAACTAAATCCAGAGATTTCATCCAAATGCCCCAAGTGGGATTTCAAATTAATCATGTCACAAATAATAGATTTTTAGTAAGTTTGTTTTAGAGCATCAGGAATTAATTTTTGATATGTGCATACCCATGAGGGCGTGACCTTTTCATAACCTGTCTCTGCTTCCCTAATCTGTGCTTTTCTCCTTAATTGCCTTTTCTCCTGGGAAAGAAGAAAGTACAGCTGTGAATTTCAGTTCATTTAAATATAGCTCTGGTTCCTTATCTCAGGCTTGATAGCAAAAGAAGAGCTTGACTTCTGTCATCATTATGTTATTGAAAATTGGGACCTACTCCAAAGATACTACCAACTGTGTCTTGCACCAGGCCTCCGGGATCACTGTGTTGGAAAAATTTCTATTGCCTTGAACCCATGTTGGCTTAAACAGAAAATCTCACTTTGCTGTCCACTTTTGAGGCCAGTTTTAATTCCCAAATGAAGTTCTGCTTTCTCAGTGGCTTGATCTGGATCATTAACACTACTCAATGCCAGAGTTTCTCTGAGTTATAACAACTTTTCATAAAGTTAACTTTTCTAATTTTTCATTCTTTGGCAAGACAGGCAACTCAGATGTAAAGAAGAAAAATGGACTGACACATGGAAAATATAATCCTCTTGCCCCTCTCTGTCTTATCTTTTCTATCTCTGAAATTATGATTAAGTAATATGCAACCTAATCATTCTACATTTTTATAAGAAGCTTCTGCCCTGGCTGTTGTAGCTCAGTGGATTGAGCATGGGCTGAGGACCAAAGGGTGGCCGGTTTGATTCCTAGTCAGCGCACATGCCTGTGTTGCAGCTCAGGTCCCCAATGGGGGCCATGTGAGGCAACCACAAAATGATATTTCTTTCCTCCCCTCTTTTTCTCCCTCCCTTCCCCTCTCTCTAAAAATAAAATAAATAAAATCTTTAAAAAAATAAAAAATAATAAAAAAGCTCCCTTTTCTACAACTAGTTCAACTAGTATAATTTTCAATAATTAGTATACATAGAGGCTTAAACTGTATAGATTGCCTTTTAACTTCCTTTTCTAGTAACTTACAACAGTGCCTAACACAACAGTTAATAATATTTGCTTTATAGAGGTCATGTACAGTTGTTTAGAGTACAGACTCAGAATTCCTGGGTCATGTGTATGCATAAATATTTTTAAATTTTTTTTCAATTTTGGCAGATAGTACCAAATTGCTGTTCTAAAGATTGTCCGGATTTATACTGCTAATAACAGTGAATGCAGGTGTCCATTTCCTCTCTCCTTTGGGTCCACAGCATATAAATCTTTAAAATACATTTTTTTAAAATTTACATTCTTGATTACTACATATGGTAAGCATCTCTTCACATTTTAATAGGTTCATAATTCATCGTAAATTTCTTTATGAGATTGCTTGTTTTATCAGTAACTTGGAGATCCTCTTTACTGATATGAAATTTAATTCTTTTTCTCAGTTCTAAACTGCACAGAATTTAAAATAGTTTCTCCATTAATTTTCTTATTATTTTTTATGTTGAGGTACTTAAAGAGTGACCAGAGTACCCTCATAAATTTTTTTTCTTAATAGGAATATTTTGCAAAGCTATAGCATAATAATATAATCAAAACATTATATTGACATTGATACAGTGAAGATACAGAAAATTCTCTTCACTGCAAACATATGTCATGTCATCCTTTTATAGCTACAGCTATTTCATTCCCTCCCACATACCTCTGTAACCTTTGGCAGCTACTGATCTGTCTTCTATTTAAATACTTTTGTCTCTTTAAGAATGTTAGGTAACAAGAATCATGTAGTATGTAACTTTTGGATATTGCTTTTTTTTCTCACCTAATGTAATTACTCTAAGAATTATTTGAGTTGTTATATGTATTAATATAGTGCATTCCTCTTTATTCTGAGTAGTATTCCATAATGTGACATTGCAAGATTTCCTTGAACCATTTTCACACTGAAGAATATCTGAGTTATTTATACTTTTTTGGCTGTCATGAATAAAGCTGCTATAAAATTTGTGTATAGGTTTTTGAATAAATATGAATTTTTCATTTCTATATGATATAATTCTCCAGTGAAATATTCTGGGCCAGAGGTTTCATTTTGGTAATGTTTTATAATTAAGAACTCTATTTTATAGTTGTAGAACTATTCAAATGGTCTATTTCAGGATGACTTGCTTCATTTATTCAGTCTGGCTCATAGTTGCCACTTAACAATTATTAAATATTTTAATTAAATTCTCCTAATTGACTCTCTGGTATCTAATGGCAACTCTCTGGGAGGGAAATGCCCTGTCCTCTTTATCTGGGAAGAAACACTTTTCACACATAATGGGTTCAAGGAATGTCACTAATTTACAGTTTGTTTAGCTTTTTTCTTGTCCTAAATGTAGTTGCCACTTTTGCAACTTTCTATATCACTGAACCAAGGTCTTAAAATAACTGCATATGATACAGGCATCTTATTTTTTGAGTATATACTTATCATATGGCTTCTCTTTGAAAGATATAACAATTCTAGTAGTAATACCAATACTGTTAATACAGTACCATACCTCTGTAGAAACTGTATAATTTAAAAGCAACAAACAACAAGCGTTGGAGAGATTGTGGAGAAAAGGGACCCTAGTGCACTGTTGGTGGGAATGTAGACTGGTACAACCACTATGGAAAACAGTATGGAACTTTTCTCAGAAAACTAAAAATGGATCTGTCTTTTGACCCAGCAATTTCACTGCTAGGATTATATCCTAAGAATCCTGAAACACCAATCCCAAAGAACCTATGCACCCCAATGTTCATAGGAACACGATTTACAATAGCCAAGTGTTGGAAACAAGCTAGGTGCCCATCAGTAAGTGAATGGATCAAAAAACTATGGTACATTTAACACAATGGAATTCTATGCAGCAGAAAGAAAGAAGGAGCTCCTACACTTTGCAACAACATGGATGGAACTGGAAAGCATTATGCTAAGTGAAATAAGCTAGGCTGTGAAAGACAAATATCATATAATCTCATCTTTAACAGGAACCTAAACAAAAAAACAAAGAAACAAGCAAAATATAACCAAAGACACTGAAATAGAGAACAGACTGACAGTGTTCAGAGGGGAGAGGGGAAGGAATTTCAGGGGAATTTCAGGGGAAAAGGGGAAGAGTTTACAGGAATGAATATAAAGGACACATGGATAAAAACCTAGAGGCAGGTGGAAATGGGAGGGAGGAGGGGAGGGCTGGGTGGATGGGCTGGGATGGGAGTAAAAGATAGAAAATTGTACTGCAACAACAATTAAAATAAAATAAAAATAAAATTGAATAAAATAAAAGTACTTCTACACATGGCCCGACTCTAACTCTTACTGCTACAATTAAAAGAGAGGTGAAGTAATTCACCCATGTTAAACGAGTGAGGAAGCACTGAAGGAAAGAAAATTATGACTGTAAATCCAAGCATGTTGCTCTTTCTCTGAGTGGTCTGTTTCTTGTTCACCATTTCCCTTCCTTTCTCACAGTTAGTCCTGATGCTGCTGTCCCCAGGGCCACTCTTTTAGTAGACCTGCTCTATGCAAGTATCTCTTCAATCTGTATATATGGATCACTCACACCCAGATCCCGTGGAGTGCCTCATGCTAGCCCCACTGAATAGGACTATGCAGGAGAAGGAACAAGGAATACAAGGATAATATGAAAGATGATTTCTTATATATCCTAAAATATGAGAATTATTAGCCAGTTGTTCTCAAACCATGTACATAGTATTTAAGTGGAGGATTTTTTTAAAAAAATGATGCCTTTCTTTTATCCATGGGTATTCTGATTGACTTGTATGGGGTAAGTCAGGACATGGCCCCTCCATGACCTCAGAGAACAGAAGGCTGACTGGCCAGCAGCCATAAAGAATGAGGAAAACAGTCTGTATCTGAATGTCCTAGCCCAGTCAAGGCTCCTGTGTTTACCATAACAATGTAGAGCTTTCACACTCCACCATTCCCTTCACTACTGCAAACCCCTCCTTAACCCTACAAGTAGAGCCAAGGCCAGAGGCAGGGTACAGCCTCTTCTGCCTGATCCTTTCCATCGGTGCACTTCCCTGTAATGTGAGTAATAAATAGCGTGTCCTATTCTGCTGGTCCTCTAGGTGGTTTTTCCAGAATATCACAAGGACAAATGCAGATCCCCGGCATGGAGCTCCTGTGTTACAACTTGGTATAAGGTGCAATCAGGGTACGAGGATTTATAAAAACCCCCCAAACTGATATTAATGTACAGCAAAATTTGGGAAACATTATTCTATAAAATACTTAAATAAGATACCTAAGAGATAAAATTAAAATGTTTTTAAAGTTAATTATAATTATTAAATATTGTTAATTATAATAGTTTAGCAAGTTGAAAAAGGGCTCAGGATTCAGGTTGGGAATGAGTTAAATTTATTCATTTTTTAAATTGCCTTGTTTTTTAAGTAATTTTTCAAAAAGTGTTCTCTTCATGAGGTCCAAAAGTCTCTTTCTTAAAAGAAATACATATTTAATAATGATATTTAATGAACTCAGCCTTTTGCACAGAATGTTATTACAATTTAGTTTAAGAGGAATTTTAATTGATCTTGTTGCATCCTGACACAAATCTGAAAGTCACCAGGGACAAAATTAATATCATCATCATAGTCCCAGGATTGTACATTAATTCTCTTCACTTATTGATAGGGGCATCCAATTCTTCCACTGATTTAGAGCATACAGAAAAGTAAAGTGCTAGATGATACAGTTTTTTCAATGTAATATTTCTGAGCAGCGTAAAGGGGTAATACTTAGATTTCAGGAAGAATTTCTTGTCTCCAAACAATATTGAACATTTGAAAAATTTATAAAAAATATGTCAAATTATTCTGATTAGATGGCTCAGATGGTTGGAGTACTATCCTGCACACTAAAAAGTTGAGGGTTTGAATGTCAGTTAGGGCACATACCTAGGTTACAGATTCAATCCCTGGTTTGACACTGTGTATGTTTCTCTCTCTCTTTCTTCTCTTTCTAAAACCAATAAATAAAAACTTGAGTGAGGATTGAATATACATATAAATATATGTAAATATATAAACTGTATATTTATATATAAATAATGGTATGTCCAGAAAAAGTCCAGCCATTTTTTTAATATAACAAGAATGGTTTGCATGACATTGATGTAACCTGGCAGCCAAGGAGAGTGGGCTGGAATGTGCATACGTGAACAATGATGATTTCACTGTACTAGTCAGTGGGAGCAGTAGATGCCATTGAGTGAGCATGTGTACTGTGTGACCATCACATTCAAAACAACTGAGTGAGTGGAGTAACAAATCTGCATCACATTTTGCATTAAGCTTGAACATTTCTCTGTGGAAACTATTCAGTTGATTCAGAAGGCTGCAGCTATGGGTAATTGGTGCATGGGTAACAATGCACCCACTCATGCATCATGTCTCCTGCAGAGATTTTTGGCAAAACATCAAATCACACTGGTGACTCAGCCCCCCTACAGCCCAGATTTGATGTCCTGAGATTTCTGGCTTTCTTCAAACTAAAATCACATTTGAAAGGGAAGAGATTTCAGATGTTGATGAAATTCAGGAAAAGACAACGGGGCAGCTGATGGAGATTGGGAGAATTGTGTGAGGTTCCAAGGAACCTTTTTTGAAGGGGCTGAGGAGTCATTGTCCCATGTACAATGTTCCTTGTATCTTGTATCTTCCTAAATAAATGTCTCTATTATTCATATTACATGACTGGGTACCTTCTGGACAGGCTCTACACACACACACACACACACACACACACACACACACACACAGCAGTCTGGCACAGATATTGCCCCTTTTTTATTACAAAATCATAACCATGTAATTCTGTAACGTACAAATACCACACTCAAGTACACCATATATTTTAAGTGAAATGTTCAAACTAAAACTATAAATTATTACACCCATATTATTACCCTACCAACCACACTTAAGCACTCAAGCAGATGTTACTTCTGTCAGACTATAATATATATATATATATATATATGTATGTATGTATAGAACATATATATGTATGTAATAAATAGCATGTCCTATTCTGCTGGTCTTCCAACTGGTTTTTCCAGAATATCACAAGGACAAATGCAGATCATTGCATATATATATATATATATATATATATATATACACACACACACACACACACACACACACATATATGCCCCAAATATCATATTTGTGTAAAATTTCTTTTAAATTTTTACTTGTTATAATAACTATTTTTATAATTGAAGGATTTTTATGTTTTCTATTAGGTAGCAATATGATGAAACATAAACTTTTGGGTAGTTTATTCCAAAATATCTATATTTCTGTGGACCCTACCTCTTCTGTTTTAGATATAGAGGAGTCCTTTTACCTCTTCCCATATTTACACAAGCAGTTACAGTGGCTGTTAGAAGTACTTCTTCTTTCTTTCAGTAGTTCCTCATGATTCAGAGTTCAGATTTTTCTTTGGTTTAGGTAAAAATAAATAGAGATAGGGTAGCAAAATGGTGGCAGTGTAGGTGGGAGGTGAGCCCACTTGCTTATGCACCCAACTGGGACACCTAGCCAACCTTCTGAAGAACAGAGTGAACAGCCAACAGAATCTCAGCTGATATGAAGTTTGGAAGCCAAAGTGTGCAGAGGACACTTAAAAATGGGCAGTAAGAAGGTTTTGTAGGCCCACAGGAAGATATTCTGGTCCTTGCACCCTAGAGACTGTGGCTACTGAGTGAACATTGGAAAGCTGGTCAGTGGTAGGAGCCTAGTGGTCTCTTCTCTCCAGGGCAGGGAAGTTCCAGACCTACACAAGGAGAGACCTGGGCATGTAAAGTCACTGGGGGGATAAAAATTCAGTAAGTGACACACAGCTGGTGGCATACCCCATCTAGGGCAACAGTCACCAACTGGGACAGTACCAGAGACATTGAGGAGCTGGGTGACACCTGGAGATGGGATAAGAGATGTGCATCAATTGGCTGTGACCCATATAGAGTCTGGACTAGTTAGAGAGTTGGACTATGTGGAAAGGCAGGCACTAGTTAGCAGTGGCAGGTGGCACACAAGAGCAGTTTTCTTTAGAATCTATTTATGATAAAAACACTCAGCAAAGTGGGAGTAGAAGGAGCATACCTTAACATTGTAAAGACCATGTATAAGAAACCTGCAGCCAACATCATACCTAATGGGCAAAAACTAAAAGCTTTCCTACTAAGATCAGGAAAAAGACAAGATTCTTTATTTTCACTGCTTCCATTCAACATAGTATTAGAAGTCCTAGCCATAGTCATAAGGCATGAAAAAGAAATAAAAGGCATCAAACTTGGAAAGGAGGAAGTAAAATTATCATTGTTTGCACATGACATGATAGTGTACATAGAAAACCCTATTGACACGACTAAAAATCTACTTGATCTAATAAGTGAATTAGGCAAAACAGTGGCATACAAAGTCAATATTCAGAAATTGAAGGCATTTTGCACACTAACAGTGAAATATCAGAAACAGAATCAGGGAAAATATCCTGTTTGCTATAGCAACAAGAAAAGTAAAGTACTTAGGAATAAACCTAACCAAGGAGGTAAAAGAAAACTATTCTCAGAAAACTATACAACGCTGAAGAAGGAAAATAAGGAAAACAAAAATAAACAGATACATTTACTGTATTCATGGATTGGAAGAATTAACATCATCAAAATGTCCATAGTTCACATAACAATTTATAGATTCAATGAAATCCTTATTAAAATACCAATGACCTATTTCACAGATGTAGAACAAATATTTCAAAAAATTATATTTAACCATAAATGACCCAGAATAGCCACAGCAATTTTGAGAAAGAATAACAAAGGAGGAGGGATCATAATATCTGACGTCAAACTATATTACAAGGACACAGTATTCAAAACAATCTGGTGCTGGCATAAGAACAGACACAAAGACAAGTGCAACAGAATAAAGAACCCAGAAATAAACCCAAGACTATATGGTTAATTAATATTCAACAAAGGGGACAGAAGCATAAGGAGTAAAAATAGCCTCTTCAACAAAGATGTTTTAGAGATCTGGACAGCTACATGAGAAAAAAAAAAGAAACTCAACCACCAGCTTACACCATACATGAAAATAAACTCAAGATGGATAAAAGACTTAAATATATGTCATGCTACCATAAAAGTCCTAGAAAAAAACATAGGGAGGAAAATCTCAGATATTCCACACAGCAGTATTTTCCCTGATATGTCCCCTAAAGCAAGGGACATAAAGGAAAGAATAAACAATTGGGACTTCATCAAAATAAAAAGCTTCTGCATAACTAAAGAAGACATCAGCAAAATGAAAAGGGAACAAACCCAATGGGAAAATATCTTTGAATGATACCTGGGACAAGGGTTTGCTCTCCAAAATATATGAAGAACTCACATGACTCCACTCCAGGAAGACAAACAATCCAATTAAAAAATGAGCAAAGGACCTGAACAGACATTTCTCCAAGGAGGACACACAGAGGGCCCAGAGACACATGAAAGGATACTCAGCATCACCAGCCATCAGAGAGATGCAAATTAAAACCACAAAGAGATGCTGTTTCACACTGGTCAGAATGGCCATCATAACCAAATCAATAAACAATTTGTGCTGGTGAGGATGTGGAGAAAAGGGAACCCTACAATATTGTTGGTGAGAATGCAGACTGGTGCAGCCACTTTGGAAAACAGTATAGAATTTCCTCAAAAAATAAAAATGAAATTGCCTTTTGATCTGGCAATTCCAGTGCTGGGATTATACCCTAAGAATCCTGAATCAAAAACTCAAAAGAACGTATGCACCCCAGTATTCATAGCAGCACAGTTTACCACAGTCAGATACTAGAAACAGCCTAAGTTTCCATCAGTAAATGAGTGGATCAAAGAACTATGGTACATTTACACAATGACATACTACACAGCAGAAAGAAAGAAGGAGCTCCTACCTTTCGCAACAGCATGGATGGAAGTGGACAGCATTATGTTAAATGAAATAAGCTGGGTGGTGAAAGACAAATACCATGAGATCTTGCCTGTAAGTGGAACCTAATCAACAAAACAAACAAGCAAGCAAAATATAAATAGATACATTGAAATAAAGAACAAACTGACAGTAACCAGAGGGAAGGGAAGAGGGTGATGATGGGTGAAAGATGGGAAGGGTCATCAAGGAACATGTATAAAGGACACATGGACAGAGCCAAAGGGGGTTAAGATTGAGGATGGGAGGTAATGGGTGTTTGGGACAGGGAAGAATGGTGTGGGGAAAATGAAGACAACTGTACTTGAACAACAATAAAAAACAGAGATAGATAAGGATATGCATACACTCTTTCCTTGTCTCCCTGTCTTCAATTATAATGAAATGCTAATGATTGCCATAAGCTACATCTAATATCTGAGAGAAGAAAGTCATTCTTGAGCTAGAATAAGGAAAAACAAAGACATAATATATGTAGCATTAAAATAACTAAAGAAATAGCCCTATCCAGCTGTCTCAGTTGGTTCAGGCATTGTTCCATGCACCCCAAGGTTGCACATTAGAACCCCAGTCAGGGCACATTTCTAGGTTGCAGGTTCAATCCCCAGTCAGAGCACATATGGCAGTCAACTGATGTGTTTTTCCCTCACATTAATGTTTTTCTCTTCTTCTTTCTCTCAAATCAATAAACACATCCTCAAATGAGAATCTAAACAATGGCTAAAGAAATATAGACTTTTATTATAAATTGGCTTTTGATGGTAAATCTTATGTAAAATCCTCCACTTTTCTAATTAAATAAATTTAAAGACCCAGAAAAATAAACTGACTCTTAAAATTGAAAAAAAAAAAAGACTGAGAAAAAATATATAGCATTGCTATTTAAGAAAAATATTTACTATTATGAGAATAAATTTGGAATAAGAAAAATCCACCTTGGCCAAAAACAAGGACCAATCTTCAATATGGCAAAACCATAAGGGAAGCCTTTAGAAAAGATCAAATTTTGTGATCCCAAGTGGATTCCATGAGCCATTATATCTAGCAAAAGGGGGAAATCTAAGAGTGGGAAATGTTGACTGAAGATGAAATACATAACCATTGAATGAAAAATGCAATAGAGTGAGTAAATTTGAGATTGAAAGCTAAATTTAAAAAGCAAAAAATAAAATTAATTATCAGTTTGAGAAAGTTTTCAAGAACTCAGAGCGGGGAAAGAGTGAAATAAAGTACAAAAACTGATGTGTTAGGAATGACCATCAGCTAAAATAATAAAGAAGGTAATTTCAAGGATCTGTCCTTTCACAGAAACATTGTTAAAAATCAAGCGAAAACTATCACAATAAACTTGTCAGGGTAAAGGAAAACAAACAATTGCTTAAGTATCAAAGCAACTGCTGAATCAAGAAAAAGACAACTTAAGCATGGTAGGGAAATGTTATGGCAGGAAGTTTTACTTGCTGTTGCCCTACCATCACCCTGGTGCTGTGATGCTCTAAGACTCTATCCCACAAGCTCATTGTGGAAGGGATCTGAAGGAGCAAAGCAGACCTTATTTATCAAAATTATGTGTCTTTCTAGCTGCCTACAGGACTTCTTGAAGGAGTCTGCCTTAAGGGCTGAGGAATGTACATGATTTTGTCTCTTAAATTATGAAAATTACTCCCAGCAGGAAAGCAGAAGCATTTCTCTAAAACACCACAAGAAAAACACCCAACCAATAAACACCTGAGGACCAATACAATTGAGGCAAACAATAGGGTTCTTAAAGCCTGAAGGAAAAATGTGGGGAAAACTTGAATAGACATCTTTCTAAAGAAGATATGCAAATGGCCAATAAGTACATGAAAACATGGTCAATGAAATTAGTCACTTAGATAAAGAAAATCAAAATAACAATAGGATACTACTTCACACTCACTAGGATTGCTACATTAATAATGATTTTTAAAAATGAAAAATAGCAAGTATTAGTGAGGATCAGCCAAAATTGGAACACTCATATATTGCCTGAAGCAATCTAGAAGGGTATAGCCAGTATCAAAAACATTTTGTCAGTTTCTCAAATAGTTAAATATTGAATTATTATGCAATATAGCAATTCTGCCCCATATATATATATATATATGAATTAAAAACAAATAAACAAATGCTTGTACCCAAATGTTTATAGAAGCACAGTTCACAATAATCAAAGTAAGAAAACAGTGTTCATCAAGGGATGAATGAATATAGAAATTATTTTATACACATGCAATGTAATATTGCTTATTCATAAAAAGGGAATAAAGTGTTAATAGATGTACAAGTGGATAAAGTTCAAGAACATGATGCTAAGTGAAAGAAATCAGACAGAAATAATCACATATTGTATGATTATATTTATATGAAATGTTCACAATAAGTAAATACATACAAAACCATATTTGTGGTTTCTAGGGACTAGGGGAATAGGGAATAGCTACTTAATGTGTATGAGTTTTTCTTTAGGGGTGATGAAAATATTTTGGAACTAGAGGTGGAGGTTTTACAATATTGTGCATATATTAAATATCACCAAATAATTTACTTTAAAATGATTCACTTTATGTTATTTGTATTTCACCTTATTACAAAATTTAAAAAGTGTTGTGGTAGTTAAAAATAGTTGGACTAATATATACCTATATAATAAAAATTTCAAAAGGTAAAATTTGAAAAGAAGACAAAATCATCAAGTTAATAATATACCATATGTTGCCGTGTATAATGCACACCATGTTTTTGCCTCAAATTTCAGAAAAAACTTTTGTTTTAGTTTTAATTCGATTTTTTAATTATTTACCATATTTTGCCATATATAATGTGCTTCTGTGTATAGTGCATGCCCACATTCTTGGCTCAAACTTTCAGGAGAAAAAAAACCTTTGTTTCAATATTTAAATTCAATATTTTATTTATTTATATTGAGAAACAAAACCAATTATTACATTCCAGGGTATTATTTTGCATGCATATTATTATTGCTTACTAGAGCTACACTTTAAATGCACAAGCATAAATCAGAAAAATAAAACATTTATATAATTATGGAATTAGTCCTACCCATGTATAATATGCATCCTTACTTTTCCCTAAAAATCTTGGGCAAAAAAGTGCACATTATAAATGGTAAAATAAAGGCAATATTCTCTGCGCTAAAAGGCTATTTGAGGGCTTTTCAAATGCTGTTTTTCTTGTTTGGAAAGTCCTCCCCTATATTTTATGTGCTCACTCCTTTGTTTCATTTATGTCTTTGCTCATTTTTCTTCATCAGGGAAGTTTGGGTTTCCTATCTAAATTGTGCTCTCTTCCTTTTTCCCTCCTTTTTTATTTCATTAGATTTTTCTTCATAGTACTTATTACCATCTGATACATTATAAAGTTGTTTTTAATTGTCTCTTTTCACTGGATGTATGTTCCTTGAGAGGACAGACTTGGTCTGTTGTTGTCTTATTGTGCTTAACATACATGTTAAATATAAACAGGGGTGGGCAAAAGTAGGTTTATGCTTTTTCTATGGAGAAATAAAACAATAAATAATAATACAAGAATAAACTATATTTCTCATACTTACATCTTTGAACCCACTTTTGCCAACCCCTGTATTTTATTGAACCAAGTAATGCACTGAACACAAGTGTAAACCAACAAATATTTCTTGAATAACTTGTTATCAAGGCCAGCAATTTTCAACTTATGTGCTGCAAGAATTTTTAAAACATGCAATACCTGACTATTTAGTCAGGGACACTAACCTATTTTTTCTTAGATTGTCAAATAAAAAAGAAATGACAACAACCACCACAACAGCCATCCAGTGTGAATGAATCAAAACTATATGTATTTTTTTATCAGATCAACAAAATTTTTTGGAGTGCTGCAGAATTATCAGTTTATATGTGCCATGAGATGAAAAAGATTAAAAAAATCACTGATCACTCAGTTACACATGGTGAAAAAAATTCTAGAACAAAGTAACAAACTAAATAAAGGAAGAAATTATAATGTGATTTGGAGCTAATGAATTCAATTTGCCTAAAGAAAAACTTTATCTTGGTACGTTTTGTGAAATGAGATTTTAATTTCTTGGGATCAAATCATAAAATGTTTAATGTGCTACCAAGAATTGCACGGTATCATGTTGGCAAGAGGGAGCAGGGAGAAAACTGACTGAATAGCACAGTAGGAAGGTTATGGGCTGGGATTCTCCAGAAACCTATGCTCAGCACTGAAGTTTGGAACTAGGATACACAAGCCTTGTTAATAATGAAGACTGGGGATACTGGAGATGGGACCCTAGACTGCAGGTCAGAAATTATACTGAGACTGATGGTAGATCATTTCAGGCATAGTCACAGTTGGAAGAAGGCATCTTGAGTACACAGACTGTGGCAGGTGAAGGCAATAAGAAGCTGTATCAGAGAAGTGAGCTACCATACATTAGGAAATTCAGAACAGGAGGAAGTGGATAGGCAAGGCTGTGTCACCAAGAAGAAGGCGACCTGTGAAGATGTTCTATTTACTACCACAGAAAGCCAATATTATCAGTGCAATCACTTCACAGCAATAAAAGAAAATATAGATTAAAAAAGAAGTAAGGAAATAAAAATAAAAAAACAATAATGCCAGTTAGATTGAAAAACACCCTGATCAGGACAGTCCTTGAGCTGCCATGAGCGTGGCCTTTCACGATCACTCACCCAGAGGAGTCAGTGCCACAGCCTGGCTTAGCTTCTGCTCAAGGAGAGTGTTGGATTGTTTGTGAGGGTCACTTCTACTCGACTGTGTCAAGAAATTAAAGTGTGACCTCAGTTTAGATCTTTGTAAATGATTAATTATTCTTTTTATTGAATGCATACTAAATCCCTATGAAAACCTGTTATTTTTTTTTTTAAGTTCAGTAATACATCAGGAAAATTAAGAATGTCTGAGTAGGAAAAATAAGGATAACCCCATGCACGGAATTTTTACACTTTCATTTGTAAAGTTCAAGATACAAATGTTTACTGATAATATTTGTCTTTCAGGGAAGAAATAGATATGAAATCTGCTTTATAAGCTCAATGCCTGAAGTGGTCCTTACCAGAAAACATTACTCCAAAACTAATTTTTATACCAGAAGTGAGTCACCCTTGAATTAGATCGACTCTCTAAGGAGGTTCTAGTTAAAATGCACTTCAGTAGCATTCTAAACTCAGTTTTAATGAGAAAATATTTTTACAATGAATTAATATTTTGTCTTTTTGGATAGGTAAAATCTGAAAAAAACAAAAATTTTCATGTTCTTGTTATGATTATTCCAGAACTATACAGTCTAAAAGGAATACAGTCAAAAATTAAAATAAAAAACAGATTTGCACACATAAAGATGTCATGGGGGGTCATTATTATATTAATCTGCTTTGATTCTCTGTATAGTACTAATTAATAGCTTATATTTTTAATGATATATTTTTAGTTGTTCCTTGTATATTCTACTAGATAACTTACTATTTCTTTGTTAGCTATATGAATTTATGACCTTGAAGGATTGATAAAGCATATTGAAGACTAATAAAATGGAAATTGATTATGACCCTTCTTCAAGGCCACAGTCTCTGACCATGGCTCAGGTTTATTGAAATCAAGTCTGAAAAAATCAGTGGCCCTGTGTAATATGATTTTCTCTCCATCCACTTTTTATTAACTCTCTTCTACCCACTGTCCAACTTTGGTAACATCTTTTTCTCCTTTATACTGTTAGGTAGGATAGTTAGTAAACTGAGTCAGGGAAGAGGCAGGAGACATTTCTCACCCATTGACTCAGCAGTCCTGAGCCTGGACTGATTGCCGGGTGTTCTGAATATCACAAGCAGGGATAGTGTAGGATGAAGGGTGTCCTTAAGACTTGCTGGGAAAGGGAGCCTCTAGCAATTTCACTAAGACAAAGAGCCTTTACTAGCTAAACAAGAAAGCCTTTGTAGCTGTACATTATTCCCAAGGTTTAGAAGGGAAAGAAGGAAGAGGAACCTAGGGCCTAACTAAAGTCTATAACTCTTGAACCCCAATAGTCTGTGCACTCAAATTAGCTGACTGCCTACTTGTAACCTTGGCTCAAGTATACAGAGCAAACTTACTAACAACTTTATTTCCTCTGTATCTCAGGCATTCATACTAGCCAGGTGCCTGGTTGCAGCTTTGTTCTTGTATATGTTTCATTAATACATTTCCTACATCGTTTCCACTATATGTGTTGTCTTTTATTTGAATACATCTTTTGCAAGCAATACAAGACTTGAGGATAGGTGAGGAGCCCCCTGACTCAGGTTTCCCAGGTAACAATACTGTGGACACTATTCATACATCCATGCTGTCTCTACATCCTCTATTTGCCAATCATGTGTGTATGCATGCATGTATATGTGTGTGCATGTGCCTGATGGATTACCTTAGGTTATAGAAGCAAATAAATTGTAATTTTTGGTTCATGACACATTTTTATCATGCATATTTATTTATGTTTTTATTCAGGTAGGTATTAAATAAAAGTTACCACTTAAAACACAAGCTTGGTTGGAACGTCACAACCATTTATACTCATTTAACCATACCATATATGTGATCCCAAGCTCCTCCCACCTGAGATAAATGATTGCTCCAAAACTCATGTTCATCTTTTCTTTACATTTTAATATGTGACTTCTTATTGCATATATGAGGGGACCCCCCATAACAAAATTAATTTATAAAAAATTGTGTATTTATTCTCAGATGTTTAAATTTCAGTTACCTTCAAAGTACTCTCCATTTGATGCAATACATCTATTGAGATGTTTTTCCCACTGCTCTAAACAGTTTTTGAACTTGTCAATTTTGATGCCTTTATTACTTCTTCCACTTTTTGTTTCACCTCTTCCCTGTCGGCAAAACATGTCCTGTTGAGGGCATTTTTCGTCCAGTGAATATGAAAGGTGGGGCATGGTAGTCATGCCATTTTTGGTCAAAAGCTACTGAATACTCAGTGTGGTGTGGGCAGGCATGCTTGTAAATCACCCATCCTGAAATAGGCAAATACATTGCAAGAGTCTTTTAAAAAAATCACTGAAGCCGAATGCAGCCTCTTACTGCAACGCCAGATGGTACACTGACACAGATGGGTTCCTAGAACACTCATCTTGCTGGGGAAGCATGTACTGCAAGGGCCCCACCCTCCGGAAGATAATTCCATTTTTGGAGGTCCCCCTCATATATGTGCCCTTAAAATTATTTAATCTTTTTTTTATTGTCCAAGTACAGTTGTCTCCATTTTTCCCTCACCCCAGCCAGCCCCACTTCCAAAATTATTTATTTTTACTTTGGTTTTCTTAACATTACCTAAGTATGAGACTACATGAAATCTCTTGAGGTTTACCTTTTGGTATTATATTATTATTTATCCATATAGTCATATGTACCTATGATTTATTTTTTGTGAATGTAGATTATACAACCTTTCAATATGTGAATATAATAAAGATCATTTATGCACTCTTTTGTTGATGTGTATTTGGATTGCTTCTATTTCTCTTTTTTAAGTTTTTTACTATTATGAACAATAGTTATGAACATTTTTGTGCATGTTACTTATAATACCTGTCATTTATTTATTTATGGAATGCATATTTGTTGTTTGCCTATTAAAATACAGGCACAATACAAGTTGCTAGAGAAAAAAACAGAGAGGAGAAAAAAATTAAGTTTCTTTACTGTCATGGAGCTTATGTGACTTTACATGTTAGGTCAGCAAATAAGCTCATTCCCTTTAACAGATTTAATTGAAACATTTCTCCTCATTTACACATCACAAAATCTAAAGAATAGGAAAATAATAGGAGAATCAGAGTGGCAATGTTTAACTTAAAGAACTAACTACAATGAATTTTCATTAGCAACTTTCTTTTTTTTTTAGTCAGATTATTGTGGATGGGTGCTTTATTCTTGCACACTTTGTATAAACACCCAGACTATAGTCTTGTAAAATTCATTGGTACTTGAAATTTATAATTTTTAAATGTATTCTCTCAAGATTAAAAAATATATATATAATATAGGTGTTTCCCCCCCAAGCCCTATAGTAGAATATAAATGTCTATTACAAGTTTCTAGCAAATCAATGGACATTTAGGCACCCTGACCAGAACTGATAAACTCAGAGTGCTGTTGTCCCTGAGGGAGTTCTTTTCATTGTGTAATAGGAATAACTTATTGAGAACATATACATTCTCAAGACAGACTAGGTAGATTAACCTGAGACTTACATTTTCTTTTAACATATAAGAATGTAAAGTCACCATTCCAAATGGTGACATCCAGAATTTTCACTGGCCTTTGCTCTTTCCCTTCCCTCTCTGGAGAGAAAGAAACAGACTGGTAGGAAGATCTGTGGGGAAACTGCAGCCAGTCTTTTAACGTTACCCTTAAGTGACTCACAGCTGGTCCAAGGAATGACTCTGACTCTTGAAGAAACCTTGCATAACTCCCACAGGCAGAACAAATTTTTGTTTTCTATTCAATATTCTTTGTCACATTTTTTACTTTATTATATAGTGTATACATAAATATTATACATAATACATAAATATTACAGCCATTAAACAGGGTGGGGCAAAATTAGGCTTACAGTTGTTCATATGGAAAATAATATAATAACTAATAATACAAGAATACATTGGGTTTTGTGTACTCATGACTGTAAGCCTAGTTTTTCCCACCCTCTGGGTCTTGTATGTTCATGTGCTCATCATCCTGGCTGCGCTGAGAGCTTCCCAGTGACAGGGTCCATGACTTGGCCATCTATTCTTTTCTTAGTTCTATTCAAATGCCCACTTTATGTCTGACATGGGGGGCTATATTTTTTAGATTAATCTTCTGGGCTTGCCTTTGATATAGACTGTCATTTCTTATATTTTTAGCATGAATTTCTTCCTCCTATAGATGGGTTCTCACTGTCTTGTCTGATCAGAACTTCCTTGATGACATTCCTTCCCAGACCAATGTTGAGGGGAAACAATTTCAGGGAGGCATAAAAACCTTCCTTTTCCTATGTAAGACTATCAGAGCCTTAACAGAGATGGCCATTTCAAAGAATAAGGACTGTAAATCTCCACTTACTAAAACCTCTCAAACTAGTATTCTAGAGAACATGAGCGGGAAAACTGCTTCATAGGGAAAAAAAATCCACCTCTCATATTTATGGAACACTTCCATGTTTACAAAGCACTTACTAAGTCTCATATTATATAGTTCTTTGAAGCAAGAAAATGGGAACATTCCCATTTCAGAGAAGAAAACTCCAAGTAAGAGGCTACCAACTCTAGGCTGGAAAACAAGTCTTCTCATTTGAATTCCAAGAGAGCTTCTAGGACACAACTTTGTTCTCGTGTTAGGGTCAATTATATCAGACTCTCCCCTTCCCCAGAGAATGTGCTCCTTATTCCTGAGTTCTGAATGCTGGGGTAAACACAAAGTGAGGCAAACACAGACAGAACTGTACTGCTCTGTACAACCTACTTGTTGTCTATATAAAATGAGAATTTGGACTTAATCACATAAAATATATTAAGCAGATAAAGATCTGAGAAAAAAATCTGGCCAGGTGAATTCAAGTAATTCTGTGGCCCTTAATAATGTCTTATACACTAAAATACTACCAAGATAGCATTTGATTGCCAAATAAATATTCATTATTCATACTTCATATTACTTGAACTATTAGCATTAGATTCCGTTGATCATTCTCTTCTTGAAACATTTGGCTTGGCTTCCAGAACACCGGAAACTCCTGGTTTGATGTAGATTCTGTTGTGTTTTCTATGTAAGTAATCATATTACCTGAAAATATTGAAAATGTTATCTTTTTCCTCCTAGCCTTCGTGCCTCATATTTGCCCTCGCATCACTACAATATAAAGAAAATATGATGATGAGGGAGGAAGATGGCGGTGAGGTAGGTGGGAGCAGAGCCCACTTCCCCCTGCACGTGGGTGAAATACCTCGCTGATCGACTAAGGAAAATATGAGCACTTTGGTAAAAATGAAATATTTCAAGCTTTGTTTCTGATATACAGCAAACATACCATTCTTTATTAAATAGGTTTTGATTTTGGTTACATGACATTTATCAAGTTAAGGAATTTTTATTATATTAATAGTTTTTGAGAGTTTGAAAATATAAAAAAGCACTAAACTTCAGACATTACATTTTCTGTAACTGTCAAAACTATTATATACTTATTAATATATTTCTTTCTAAAATACTTGTATAAGATTGACATTATGTATATTGTTTCAGAATTTCTATCCATAAAATTACCTGTGTCTAGGGAAGATTAGATGATGGGTTATGGCATTGTTTTCTTTGTTACTTATTATTTTCTCTTGAACCAAATCTCTGTTCACTTTAGAGCAAAATTCCTTGATATAATTGTCCCATCCTGAAGCTAGGCAGAAATAAAGAAGTTACATTTGTCAGAGTATTTCTGCTCTGTTTTGTTATTGCCCCCCTCATTTAGACTTTCACTGAGGTTGAGTTTTTGCAGAGTTCCATCTTTATGCAGGATTTTCAATTCCATTGCCTTCCCTTACACTGTTGGCTAAAGATGTTGTCTCCTGTCCCCTATAGAAGTATTCTAGGTCTGCACTGCTGTTAGTAGTATAGGAGTTTTGGCTTTAGTTCTGCTTACCCCTCTCGGTTTCAGTTCCAGCTTTGTTTAGACCTCCACGGATTCGTCTTCACTTCTTTTGCACACTCAGCTATACGTGTAAAATAATCTTGCCACATTTGCATCTCCAACTCTTCCATAGCAGGATCCATTTCTTTCTAAAATATGTCATCTGTCAGATTTCAAAATGTAGAATCCCATTTACAATGACTTTTCTAAAATTAGGCCTGTTAATAATTTCAAGATGTCACTATAATGACAGCCTAACGTTCTATATATTTTTATTTAAAATTTTGTTTTCAAATTATGAAAAACAGAGAGTATAGGAAGTATATATGTACATTTCAAAATAAATAAATAAAATGAACAACTCTGTGTCTATCATTAACACCAATAAACATATCACTTATTCCCTAAAAGCCCCGCTATGTTTCCCAACTACCACAACCTCATCGAAACCCATCCTGCCATCTAATGTCAACTCTTCTAACTCTTAAGTAAATAATTCCCTGCTTTTTTAAATAGCAGTATCACCTGTGTGTGCATTCCTAAAGAATGCATTGTTTTATTTTGTTATGTTTTAACATAATGTGTTATCTATCTACACTTGTTCCTCTTAATATTTTTTGTTTAATATCATCAAAATATGTCATCTTATCTTGATATAATGCATGGTTTATACATAAGTATCATATGTCATTTTATTCATTCTTTTTTTAAGATTTTTTAAATTTATGTATCTTTAGAGAGGGGGAAGGGAGAGAAAGATGGAGAAAAACATCAATGTGTGGTTACCTTCCACACACCCCCTGCTGGGACCCTGCCCTGAAACCCTGGCATGTGCTCTGACTGGGATCAAACTGGCAGCCCTTTGGTTTGGAGGTTTGGTTTGGTGTCCGGCACTCAATCCACTGAGCTATACCATCCAGGGCTCAACCATTCCTTATTGAAGAAAATTATGATTATTTACACATTTTTACAATTATAAAAATGCTGAGGAGAACTTTATAAACATATCTTTTCACATAAGATTTGTTCTAGATACGGAGATGCCTGTGAGTACCACATCTGGATCACAGGGCTTGTACATGTTCAGCTTTGCTAGAAAGCGCAAAATGTTTTCAAATGTACCAAATTACACTCCCATCAGCAGTGAATGAGAGTAGTTGCTAAATTGCTAACTTTTTCTTCCAACATTTAATTGTATCAGTCATTTTATTTTCTGTCAATCTGGCGGATATAAAATAGTATATTATTTTGAGTTTAGTTTGTATTTCTCTGGTTACTAGAGAGGTTATCAGCCTTCTGTATATTTTTCTACCATTTATGTTTTTTCTTCTATAATTAAATGCTCACATTTCCCCCCCATTTTTACCCTCCTCTTATTAGGCTGCTTATGATGAAACATTTTCTACATATATACTGGATACTAAACACTTATTAGCTACTTGTGCTGCAAAAATTTTTTTCCAGACTGTGGTCTGTCTCTTCACTTTTATTATAGTCTTTTTTAATGAAGAGAGGTTCTTAATTTAGTAGAATTGGATTTATTTTCCGTTATACTCTGCATTCTTTTGGAGTGTAATAGATTAAAACATTTTTAAAACTTTGTTAATAAAGCTCTTTATAACTTTTAATATCTCAGTTGTCAGTAATATTTCTTGTCAAAAATGTTTCTTCTTTTGCTTAAGTAGCAATCTCTTAGTTTTCTTTCTTCTGTAGGTTTTTATCTCCTAAGAGAGATTATATTTTACCACATGTCATTTAAGTGTTGTTTAGTTCATTATCTGTACTTATTCCATTAGTCTTTTCACTCCCTAGAGTATTTCTGAAGGACTTCACTGACTCTCATGATTTTACTTTCTACTTCCCAGGCTAAGCCATCTTCTGTGGGCTCTTGGACTCAAATATGCAAGTTTAACCAGGCATTTCCACTTGGATATCTCAAGGTAAACTCAAATCTAAAGCTAATTTAACTTTCTTAAATTAAACCTTATATGGGTACTCTATGGAACAGTGCCAACATTAAAAATGTTTGATAAGTGACTCTCACTCTCCCTTCAACTTTTGGCCAGCCTGTTCAACTTCAGTTATGCTTTGCCTTTGGATTTGACAACAGTATTGGTTTCTTAGTTTTGATTCTCTTCATTTGTATTTTAAATGTATGAGTTTAGGAACAAGTTTAAAAGACCCATGGACATGGACAACAGGGTGGGTGTTGACTGTGGGAGTCGGGGACAGGTCAGGGAGAGAAACTGGGGAAACTGGGACAACTGTAATAGAACAATAAAAAATGAGGGGAGAAGATATGAGTTTACCCCTTAATCTTTCTTGACTTAAGCCACCCAGTTTTCACTGGACAGACAAGATGAGAAACCTCCCTCATGTCTTTCTCCTCATGTCCTTCAGAGCTTTCAGCTTAGAACTCTATATAGAGTGTAAGAAATGAAGAGTGTCACGGATGTCTATGCTAAAGGGGAAAAGGAGTATTTCTTTTAACAAATATCTGTAAAATGTTACATTCAATGTTCTTTTATGGGTTCTTTGTGTGTTCCCTTTTTACAGTGTGATCAGGTGATCAAGTCAGCTTTGCAACAAAAAACTGAACACACATAGCACAGTTTAGAGTAATAATCAAATATTTTTCCCAATGAATGTGGCACAGACTCATATTATACATAATAGTTATTGTGTATATGGTAATATGCTACTAACAGTAAGTAATTCTCACAAATAACTGTCAGCAATATTACTTCCTCATAGTGTAAAAAAGTGTTAGTATTTTTCTTTGTTCACTCTCCAGTATATAAAAGCAGCTATAAATGTTAGCAGTTTTCCCTGATAGCATGTTCAGCTTACTTTTTATCTCCTTCTTATACCTACTCTGATTTTTACTGAAATATGAGATCTGATGCCTTTACTCTAAGTCCTAGGATTTTATGCTTCTAATAATGATAATGATGTCCTCCCTATGTGTTAATTCTATGGTGGAATAGCCAGCTCTTTATTTCTTTAGAAAAAGACCCAGTGGATGGCTAATTCATCAAAGGACCAACTGGAAACCACCAGTGTGAATGGAAAAATAATTTTTCAGCTAAAAATGGTGCACAGGTGGATTGTGTCTCTTAAGATTGATTGATTATGAAGAACAAACACTAACTTCACTCAAGGCTCCATGTCTATAAACTTACTCAGGCCTTGGAATTTAGGTGAGTATTATAATAAAAGTAGTTTTAGATGAGTAAATTAAGTAAATTTATATAGGTTGTCCATTGGTATTCTTCCTCAGAAATCTATGTTAACTATAGCTAGATATATCTATGAATCAAATTATTTCTGAAAATACTTTATGCTATTGTATCTGTAGTTTAACACCATAGTTAAATCCCATCATCAGCTCTGGCTATAATGCTGGTAAGATCCATTTGCTTCTGGAAGTTAATTGCTTCTACTTCCATCTCATCATCTTAAATTCAGTTCTATTAAGAAGAAGAATCCAATTTTAACTCTAAACTTTCCTACCAATATTTCTGACCTATAGAAAACAAATATAACTTCCAGCCAAGATGGAGGCATAGGTAGACACACTGTGCCTACTCACACAACCAACAGAAGGACAACAAATTTCAAAATAAAAAAACAACCAGAACTGACAGAAAATTGAACTGTATGGAAATTTGACAACCAAGGAGTTAAACGAGTTAAAGTAGAAACATTCATCCAGACAGGGAGGAGGGGCAGAGATGGGCATCTGGGCAGAAAGGACTCATGGTAAGGTGGTGGCTGGAAGACCCAGCGAGGTGGTGGATTGAGGATTAGGTGGTCCCATATTTGCATGCAGATAAATGAGGAGGAACAACTGGGGAGCGAGACAGACCATGTAAGCCAGGGTTCCAGAGCAGGGAAATAAAGCCTCAAAGCCTCTGATTGAAAACACTTGTGTAGATTGAGATGCCAGTGGGAGAAACTCTCAGCCTCTCAGGAGAGCTTATTGGAGAGATCCACAGAGTCCTAGAATATACACAAACCCACCCACCTTGGAATCAGCACCAGAAGGGCCCAATTTGATTGTGGGTAGTGGGGGAAGTGATTGAAAACCATCAGAGAGCAAAGCAAGGGCAGTGTTCTGTCTTGGCTCCCTCCCCAACATACGTTGCCCTGCCCTGGTGAACACCTAAGGCTCCACACCTGACTACGAAACAGATGCCCAGAGACAAAAAAAAAAACAAAAACAAACAAACAAAAAACACCAAAGTGAAAGAGAAGATGAAAGCTCCAGAAAAAAATACAACTAAGCAACAAAGAGATAGCCAACCTATCAGATTCACAGTTCAAAATACAGGATGTTCACAGAATTGGTTGAATATGGTCACAATTAGATGAAAAAATGAAGGCTATGCTAAGTGAAATAAAGGAAAATGTACAGGGAACCAACAGTTATAGGAAGGAAACTAGGACTCAAATCAACAGTGTGGACCAGAAGGAAGAAAAAAATATTCAACCAGAATGGAATGAAGAAACAAGAATTCAAAAAAATGAGAAGAGACATAGGAACCTCCAGGACTTCTTTAAACATTCCATCATCCAGATCATAGGGGTGCCAGATGGAGAAGAGGAAGAGCAAGACATTGAAAACTTATTTGAAGAAAATAATGAAAGAGAACTTTCCCAATCTGGCAAAGAAAATAGACTTCCAGGAAATCCAGGAAGCTCAGAGAGTCCCAGAGAAGTTGGACCCAAGGAGGAACACACTAAGGCACATCATAATTACATTACCCAAGATTAAAGATAAAGACAGACTTTTAAAAAGCAGCAAGAGAAAAGGAGATATTTATCTATAAAGGAGTGCCCATATGACTGTCAGCTGATTTCTTAAAAGAAACCTTTCAAGGAAACCTTGCAGTAGTATTCCAAGTCATGAGAGGCAAGGACCTCCATTCAAGATGACTCTATCCAGCAAAGCCTTCATTTAGAATGGAAGGGCAGATAAAGTGCTTTTAAGATAAGGTCAAGTTAAAGGAGTTCATATCACCAAGCCCTTATTTAAGAAATGTTAAAGGGACTTATCTAAGAAAAAGAAGATTAAAAATATGAACAGTAAAATGACAATAAACTCACAGTTATTAACAACTACACCTAAAACAAAAACAAACTAAGCAAACAACTAGAACAGGAACAGAATCACAGAAATGGAGATCATATGGAGGGTTATCAGCAGGAGAGTGGGAGAGGGAGAGGAGGGAAAAAGGCACAGAAAATAAGTAGCATAAATGGTAGGAAGAAAATAGACAAGGGGAGGTTAAAAATAGTATAGGAAATATAGAAGCCAAAGAACTTATATGTAAGACCCATTGACATGAACTAAAGAGGGGGATGTGGGTGGGAGGTGTGTGTACAGCGGAGGGGATAAAGGGGGGAATGGGACAACTGTAACAGTATAATCAATAAAATATATTTTAAAAAATAAATAAACCCCCCCAAAAGAAAAAAGAAAACAGGTGTAAATTGTTTTCCAAACATTTGGGTATTTTCCATATCAATGTATTTCTGATAATAAAGAAAAAGTCTTCTGAACACTGTCAGATAATATAGTGGAAAAATCACTATATTCCTATTTTTGCAAGCATTTAAATAACCTTGCCTATGTTAATGACAAGTTTTCTCTGACCTTATAAGTCACTTATGGATAGCCATAAATTGAGGTTTCATTTGTCAATCTAGCAAATTATTTTTTTAAAGCAGCCAAATTCCCCAGCCCCTTATTTAATGCAGAATCTCTTAAAAGTGTATATATTTTTAAAAATTGAGCCTGATTAAAAATTATACTTTTTTTTTTAGATTTTATTTATTTATTTTTAGAGAGAGGGAAGGGAGTGGGAGAGGGAGAGAGAGAAACATCAATGTGCGGTTGCTGGGGGACATGGCCTGCAACCTAGGCATGTGCCCTGACTGGGAATCGAACCTGCGATGCCTGGTTCGCAGCCCGCGCTCAATCTACTGAGCTATGCCAGCCAGGGCTTATACTCTTATGTCCTTCATTAAGCATCTATTAAATCAATCCTCCACTATTTTTTAATAATACGAATCAGTGAATTGCTGTATTTCTTTTCGAATATAACTTTGATTCTGCTTTTCACTCTGTAAAAAAATTTCAAATGCAAATTTTTATTTCCAAGTGAACAGCAATGAAAAGAGGGTCATGACTTCCTCAAGCAAGGCAACTTTTCTGGCAAACATCTCATAGTCCTCTGGGTCCTCCCAGAAATTCTATTACAATTATTACGTTATAACTTCGAAAAAAGAATCTTAGCTTTCATATATGTATGATATTGAACAATGTTGTGCATTCAACTGGAGTTGTAATTCATTACCACACAGAAGGACACTGTGACCTTGGTTTTGGAAGTGTCAGCTCTGTAG
>PVIA01007807.1:0-78930 GCA_004024845.1 Tonatia bakeri
CCATTGATTTGAGTCCCAGTTTCCTTCCCATCACTATTGGTTCCTTGTGCATTTTCCTTCATTTCACTTAGCATAGCCTTCATTTTTTCATCTAATTTGTGACCAAATTCAACCAATTCTGTGAGCATCCTGATCACCAGTGCTTTGAACTGTGCATCTGATAGGTTGGCTATCTCTTGGTCACTTAGTTGTATTTGCTGTGGAACTTGGATCTGTTCTTCCGTTTGGGCCATTTTTCTTTTTAGGCTTGTCGTGCCTTTTATGTATGAGGGGCGGAGCCCTAGGTGTTCACCAGGACAGGGCAACCCAGTTGCCTGGTTGTGGCACTGTATGTGGGGGTGGAGTTCGAGAGGAACAATGGTGCTTGCTCCACTCTCCGTTGGCCTTCAGTCCTTTCTGCTGCTTCCCTCAAGCAAACTGGGCCTTTCTGGTGCTAATTGCCTTGTGGGTGGACTTGTGCAAATTCTAGGACCCCGTGGGTCTCTTCAACAAACTCTCCTGTGAGACTGGGAGTCTCTCCCAGTGCGTCAACCCCCACAGGTGTTTTCAATCAGTGCTCCAAGGCTCTGTTTCCAGGTGCCGGGAGCCTGGGTTGCGTGCAGTGCCTTGCTTCACAATCATCACCTTGCTGAGTCTGCCAGCTGCCGACTGCCCACCCAGGGTCTGCCCACTGTAGTCTTGCATGCGTGGGGTGCCTTATGTGCCCAGTCCCACTGCTCTTTGTGCCGCGGCCCCTCTCCGCCTGGCTGCCCGACTCTGCCCCTCCTACCGATCTGGATGAATGTGTCTATTTTAACTCCTTGGTTGTCCGACTTCCATACAGTTCAATTTTCTGTCAGTTCTGGTTGTTATTCTATTTCTAAATTGTTGTTGTCCCTATCTTGGTTGTGCGAGGAGGCACAGTGTGTCTACCTATGCATCCATCTTGGCAGGAAGATGTGTGTGTATATATTAAATGTAGGTTTAAACCTACGTTTGCGCCCACCATTTATTTATACTACCCTAATATGTTTAACCAAAGTAATGTAGTCCTTCCCTTTTCATAGGTAAGAAAGCTACAATTATTTTTATTTTATAGATGAAGGCAACTGCGGTTCAGAGAAACTGAATGACAGCAAGTGAAAAAACTGGGTCCTGGCTCTAAATCTGGGGATCTTCACCACCAAATGCTTAAAGATCAATATCCTCTTGGGGTTTCATATTTGTTGGAGTGTTGTGGCTGTGAAGACGCAAGGATATTTCAACACAAATTGAGAATCAGTTTGAAGTACTTAGGCAGAGATGAGACACCCAAGTTTTGAGTCTGATTTGTCACACAAATAAGATTTGTCAAGTTATCGCTGATCTTGCTTTTCACTTATTTCTTTAAGCAGAACCTACTCCAAAGATTGACCAAAAATCATGGACACAACCCAGCCAGTTTTCATGGAGCAGAGACATTAGAAATCACCTCTTGTGACATCTCTCTTTTAAATACAGGAAACTGAGGCCCAGAAAGGGCCGAAGACCATAACACAGCCACCTGGGACTTGGCAGGGCTGGAACTTGAATCTGCTACCCTTTGGGCCCATGCATACCACTCTCTTCCTCATGAACGTCCAAGTGAGACACTAAACTACCATTCCTAGGTAACCCTGTTTACCAGACAGATGTGCCCACCAAGGTGCAATCTGACCTAGACAAGACTCTCACTGGTTCAAAGCTCCTCAGATCAGCTTGAACAGAACCCGCAGTCACACCATTCTAATCATGTCTTGTTTGAAACAGCTTTTGCTAACTTGTTATTTTATATCAGGAAGACAGATGGATGAACACTGTCACAACTAGTGTTTATCAAGTGCCTATTATACGGCCCTTATTGAGAGCAGGGCTTTTGATTACATGCTCTTTTAACAATCTAGGAGGTAGATTATGATCTCCATTTCACAGCTAATAAACAATAGAATCAAAGGCTCAAATCCAGGCCTTTTGAAAACATATCTAAGGCATGTTCCCTGTGTGCTGCCTTCCATGATGTAGCAGGAAAATCACTGGATATAGCCCAAAGACCATAGCTTATTTAGAAGCAAAATCTGCCAATAAAACCCCTGCTTCTAGGGGGCACTCAATGGAAATTAAACAAGAGTGAATTTCACTCTGTCATCTCCTGACCTATAAAAGTGAATTAGAAGACCAGACTCTGGAGAGTTGCTGCCTTCAGGCTCTACAAAAGTCTCTGCTCATTTCTTGTTGTTCCTGATTTCTGGATCTGGCCTTCAGGCTGGCTTCCTGCTCTCTTCTGATCACAGCAGCACTCCGTCCTGAGCTTGGACAGTCTGTGAAATCTGTGCTCCCTTGGAACCGATGAGCGGTCTTAGGCTTAAACATCCTATGCATCTCATCCTCTGAGTTTCTGGAGGTTGGCATTCAGGAGAGCTGAAGCCAAAAATAGATGCTCCTCATTTAAGTCTAAGGATTACTCTACCACCCTCTGATCCCCTTCTTAATGTCTGCCAGTTCGGATCAGGTCTACTGCTTAATGCAGGGGAGAATAAGGGTGGTTTTGTGCACCATATCAGGTCCCACAGGAGCTTGTGACCCTGTAGCACAACTCTTTGCAAAGCACCATTTTTCCCTGAGATAATGAACTAGAAGGAATACATCCCCTACTACTGATTCTTCTTTAATTATTTCTCTAAACAGAAAGAGGACTATGTCATTGAAAGTCTAAAATGCACCTAAAAAAATATTCTTCAGTAAAGCCCAATAGAATCAAGGTGTGACATCCCCAAGAACAGCCAAGTCACAAAAGAGCTAGTCATGCTGGAGGCCAAGTTAAATAACTCATAATTTTTGATCTCTGGGTTCTGCTAGCACTCTTGAGAGTGTGGACTTATGAAATGCCTGAACAGGCAAGACGGCCCCTGTTGAAGCTTGCTTGCCTTGGCCCTTGTAGGGGTAACTCTTCTGTGATTTGGCTCTCCTCACACATCTCACACCTTCCCACAGTGACCTTTTCACTCTGTGCTTGGCTTTTCTGTGGTGGGTTAAGTGCCTGCACACATTCCCATCAGCAGGTTCCTGGTGCGACGATGACATGGCCATACATGGTTTTGGTCTTCATATATGCAAGAGGGTTGAAGTTCTGCTTGGGTTCCTGCAATCATTTCTGGAATAATTATGGATAAAAATGACACAGCAAGATGATATGTGCCCTACATGTCTCTGTGTCTCCATGATATGACCTCTTGTATCTCCTTGAGCTAGCCAGCACTTTTTTAAAAAATCAAACTGAGCTTTCACATACTTAATGGCACCTCATCCCTTGGACTCTAAATGTTAGAGCACACACTGTCATTTCCTAACATTCCAGAGCCATTTCCTCTTACAGGAAGTTTCCCAGAATTCCACAGTCAGACTGCTTTGTGTGGCGGTGGGCTATGCATTTCTTAGGAGCATTACTGCAGGGCACCCTGGTCTTCAACTTATCCTATGTCTCTCCTAAGCAGTCTTGCTTTTAACCATCATTATCTCCAGGAAGTCTTCCTCACACCCTGGATTGACCCATCTGTTTCTCCTCTTTGCTCCCACAGCATCCATGTTGCTCTGTATCATAGAATTTCCTCATGACAGGTGGAGAGTGACCAGAGGAGAGAGAAGAGGGATTTCGGGGGAGAGGGGGAGGGGTTTACAGGAACAAAGTTAAAGGACACATGGATAAAAGCTAGGGGGAGGGTGGTAATGGGAGGGAGGTGGGGAGGGGGGGTGGGAGGGCTTGATTGGGAGTAAAGGGGAGAAAACTGTACTTGAACATTATTTAAATAAATTAAAAAAAAGCAAAAAAAAGAATAAAAAAAAGAATTTCCTCATGATAATAATTGTTTCTGTTTCTGCTGTTTCCATACTAGGCTGAATTATATGGGCCAGCTCTTACTTATCTATACATTACCAACACCTAGCACTATATACTGTATAAAATAGATGTTCGCTTCATGTTGATGAGCCATTGTTGCAGGTTTAGTTGAATAAGTGTGGGTGAATATTATTTCCAGGCCTGCGGATCAATTCTATTCCAGAAACTCTTTTTGTTGCCAGTGTTGCTTTGTCATGAAATATTGACTATGGCTTGTGTTGACACTCAAATAGAAGAACACACAGCTGGATGAAGTTGTCACCACAGAAAGACTAATCAGTTTAACACCCAAAGGGTAACTTTATTTACCAGGTCTTGTGGAGGGCCAAATTGAGGGGGGTGACTGATTCCCCTTTTGCTTTCACCTTGTAAGACATGAGCCATTTAGCAGCCACTTTGGACTATCCTTCAGTTGGGTCCAGAGCTCACTACTGTCTGGCAATATCTTCCTTAAGCCCCCCCAAAGGGATCTGCTGGGCTTCATGGACATTGTCAAATCCTCTGATACGACATATGGACCCCTCACCTTCTGTGTCAACTTTCCGGCTACTACACAAGCATGTGTCTGTCTTAGAGACAGACGGGTGCTCCAGATGATCTTGCCAATCTCAGCACCATCGGTTTGCTTTACGGTAGCTCTGTTCAGCTACATGAGAGAGGATGTCTGTGGGTGATGAAGAGTCTTGTATCATGGTTATTTAAGCAGACAACTGACTCTTTCTAACTCTGGATCTTTTGGCTTTTTTCCTGATTATTTCACTGAGGCCTCTATCTGCTCTGCTTTTGAATGGTTAAGAAAGGCCTTCCCTGGCCTGGGTGAATGAGCCCATGCAAAGGCGACGCTTGGAGAGCTTTAATGAAAAGATGTATATAAGCCCATATTGTGAAGAAACAAAACTAGCACTGAGGAAAAAGTCTCCCCAGACCAGCAGACCCTGGAAATGGGAAGTGAAACTTGTGGCAGTTTGCCTACATGTTTCTGGGAGCCATTTCTGGATGAAGGGATTGCTGAACTCATTTCTATTCTTCTCTCTCTCTCTGCTCCCTTGGTGGAGAAGTACTGTGAAGATAGTGGAGCCAGGAAGGAGCCTGGTTCCCAGAACTACTGCTTGGAGAAGAGCCCCCTACCCAGGAAGCCCATGTTGGAGATGAGTGGGAAGGAAACATCAGTGTATTAATATGGTTTTTTTTTTCTGGTACATCATCTAGAGAAAGCTGAGGAGGGGCTTTACCTTTCTATGGGTGGAAGAGGTGTGCAGTGTGGAAATAAGGGGAGAACTCCAAAAATCCTCTTCATGGAGTCCAGAAACTTCTTCTAGAGAGGGAACTGCTGGAGGGTCCACTCAGCAATCCTCGGGCAGCCCCCTTTATCTATTTCAGCTTTACTGGGTGAAAATCTTAAAAAGGACTCAAACCCTCTTTGCTTTTCTGTGCCTCAGCAGAACCTGTTATAAAGTCTAATGGAGGCAGAAAGTGTGAGCAGGAAGCATCTGAAGTGGGAAATGCCATTAGGCTGGCCCATAAAAGATGAGTGCTCTGGGCAGTAAAATGAACTAAGAAGGAAAGCATGATGAATGCTTTCTCCGCCTTAGGCAGCAAGGTCCCCTTTCCCCAGCCCACGTGGCACTCACGCCTGGCTGGAGGGAGCAAGGGGCCATGTGCAGAGCTGGCCTCGGAGGGTTGCAGTGCCCCTCCCTCTGGGAGCCTGTGGGGTAGAGGGGGTGCGGGTGGCTCTGTTGCAGGGGATTTAGCTTGACCACCACCTCCCAGTCCCTACTGGTCCTCCCCAGGGTGAATGTTCCCAATAAGACACGATGGAATCCTGAGCTGCCCAAGTTGCAAGGCTAGGACATCGCACATAATGAAAAGGAAACACAGAGTCCTAGGGTTGGGAGCAGCAGGGAGAACTTTTTCTTTGTTTGACTTTCAGAGATTTGAGATTTGACTGAAGAGAGTAAACACGCTCTCCCCCAACCCCACCGCCACATCTCATTGTCCCACGTGGAGAATACTTTTCTAAACAGTGCTGCTTCCCACCCTCACACCAGGACACCCTCCTTTCTCCTCAGCTTATGCAGATTTGATGAGTTCTTTCCAGGAAAATTCAAGTTCAACCTTCTCCACCAACACTCCTCTCTTTATTACAGTCCCTATAAATCTAATTTTCAGAAGAACACAGGGTGGAGCCCTGTCTTTGCTGCTTGGAAGCTCTATGACTGTGTGTGTTGCTAACCTCTATGAGCTGCAGTGCCCCCATCTGTAAAATAGGGGGTGAAATGCAAATCCTACAAGGTAGTTGCAAGGATTAGGGGATAACTTTGCATAATGTGCAACATGTAATAAACACTCAATAAAAATGTGTTCCCTTCCAAAATTGTGCCACTTCGACAGACCTGCCTCAGAGATATTGCAGGTTTGGTTCCAGACCACCACCATAAAGCGAATATCTCAATAAAGTGAATCACATGCTTTTTTTGTTTTTGCCAGGTATCTAAAAGTTCTGTTTATACTATACTGTAGCTTATTAGGTGTGCAATAGCATTATGTCTACAAAATAATTACATGACAATTTAACATTTTTTTATTGCTAAAAAATGCTAAACATCACCTAGGCCTCCAACAAGTCATAATTTTTTTTGCTGGTGTAGGGTCTTGAATCCATGTTGATGAAAACCCAGCATCTGCAAAATGCAGTAACACAGAGTGCAGTAAGAACAGGTGTGCCTGCATGGTCTTTACCGCCAACCAACCTAGTACTTTCATTGCTCTGTTTTGTATGCAGAGACCTTGACTTCTCAACCAGGCTGAAATCTTCCTCAAGGTAAAAAATTTCTATATCCCCGTATAATGTAGAACAGTTCTGAGAAAACTGTAGAATCCTAAGCTGTAGTTAATATGTTTTTTTCTTAATTATTGCTCAGTAGTAATCTGATTGATACTCATTGGTTGTCTGCTCATTAGTTTTAACCTTTTAATAAAGTCAGATAGAAAGAATAGTTTTCATCCTTCTGCCAAGGAATTCATAAAAATAGGACTTTATTAGGACCATGCAGAAGACAGGGCACAGAGGAGTCTATAAATAGCCCCAGTCCCGGAAGGCCAGTAGCAAGGCTTCAGTCAATATCAGCGCCAGCAAGCCCTTGGAAGGACAAAAATGTCTGGCCCCAGCCAATGCAAGACTAGCAGAGAGCATTTTCCAGGGAGGGTGTGGCCACCCTTAGCGTACGTACATTCTAACATGATGGCTGCATGGGTAGAAAACTCTGAGTGGGCCGTTAGTTTTACTCCTCAATCATTCTCTGTCATCCTATTACTTTTAAATTCCTCAACATGATTTTTCCATCTGAAATTATACTGTTCATTTGTGTGCTAGAGTGCAGTAGCCCCCCTTATCCAGGGAGGGTACATTCTAAGACCCCTAATGGATGCCTGAAACCAACAATGGTACCAAATCCTGTATCTACAGATGCTCCATTACTTACAGTGAAGTTACATCCAGATAAAACCATCGTAAGTTAAAAACATCATAAGCTGAAAATTTGTTTACTATACCTAACATCATAGTTTAATCCAGTCTGCCTTAAATGTTCTCAGAACACAATATCCAAAAATGCTGGCAACACAGTATACTGTGGAGTATCAGTTGTTTACCCTCATAATCTCATGGTTGCCTGGTAGCAGCTCACTGCCCAGCATCATGAGAAAATATTGTACCACATATTGATAACCCAGGAGAAGATCAAAATTAAAAGTAGGCATCATAAAGTTGAACAATGTTAAGTTGAAACATTGTAAGTTGGGACCATCTGTATGATGTTTTTTTTTCCTATAAAGTTTAATATATAAAGTAGGCACAGTAAGAGATTGGTAATAACTGATAATAAAATAGAATAATTATAACAATATACAGTCATAAAAGTTATGTGGATGTGGTCTGTCTCAAAGTGTCTTATGTGCTGTTCTCACCATTTCACTTAAAGGAGCACTTAACAGCTTTGGTTTGGCATCCAAATTGCCAGCATCAGTATTTTGGGATCCTTGTGAAGTAAAATGAGGATTACTTGAACACCAGCACTACAAGACCACGACGGTCAATCTGGTAACAGAAATGGCTATTGAGTGACTAACCCATGAGTTATGTATGTGGTGTGGTGACACTGAACAGAAGGATGACTTGTGTCCCAGGCAAGATGGAGTAGGACAACATGAAGTTCCATCACACCGCTCAGAACACCGCATGATTTAAAACTTATGAACTGTTCATTTCTAGAATTTTCCACTTAAGATTTTCAGACCTTGGTTGACCGTGGATAACTGAAATCGTGGAAGCAAAACCACAGATAAGGAGGGCCTAATATATTCCATGTCAGTCTCCCCCCAGACCATGAGCTCCTCAAAAGCAAGAATGTGACTAATGGTTTACTGCTTTAGCCTCATCCAAGAGTGGCGCCTGATGCAGAGTAGGCATTGAATATTTATTGAGTTCAACCAGGTGAATCAGGAAAGCTGGCCACAGGCATGGCCCTTTCTGGAAATCAGATCTCCAACTGACCATCATAAGCAGATAAGCTTTGTGGAAACTGATCTTTGTGGCTGGGTGTCCTTCGGAGGACAGCTCTCCGTTAGCCTATTAAATGCAAAGTGGTACAGCAGAGCCTCTCTGGGTCCTCATCTCAGCAAGGACTCCAACAACTGGCATCAGCCATGCAGCTCTGCCTGTCAGCCTCAGCCCTCCAGTCTCTCGCTATCATTTTTCTTCTAAGCTTATTTTATTGACTTTTAAAACGTGATTTCATTCTTAGCCTGTCGTTCCTTACCTCTACAAAAATCCTGAGCATCCTTCAAAGCTCAGCCAAGCTCTGCCTCCCCAGTGACGACAACCCTGCCCTCACCTTCTTGCATGGAGCACCTTCTGGATTTGCAGAGAGCACCTTTCAGCATTTCCTCACATGTGTGTGACCGCGGAGAACGGAACCCTTTCAAGAAACAAACAGGACATGTATTTGTTCTAACCCTCCCTTACGTGTAAGGTTGCTGGCAAGCTAGTATCTCAACGAAATCTACATCAATCTGTCAAAGAATACAGCATGAAGAACAACACATTCTTGTTAACTAAGGCCCCATTAATTTGGAGTGAATTCAGCCATACAACCACTTTGCACTATCCTTGAAAAATCAGTTTGGTTGATAAATTCAGCAATAATAATTAACGCGTGCTGAGATTCAATAGTAGGCCAGGAATTTTCCTAGTCATTGCGGATGCAAAAGGAACAAGACAGCTTTACCTCAAGAAACATGAGTGAGGGTGAAGCACCTTAACTTATAGGGGAATAGTTCCTCTATAGAACTTGATATATAATAATATCTGATAGCCCTTTGTATGTAGCCAGTGGACTAACTACAATAAATTTTCCCCATTCCATTTAAGAGAATTAATTGGATAGAGCATACTCTTGACAATTCTTTATTCAGTTTGTGTTAAAATAAATATTTTTATTACTTCTTAGTTACAGATAGAAACATATGCCATAATTCAGATGTAACCAATTTGGATTATTCTAATTTTGTAAGTTTCCTGTGCCAAATACTCTTAAATAATTATTGAAATTCTTATTCTTAATAGTAAATGAAAATATGGAGATTTCTAAGTCAAGTTTGTTGCACATTTTGATGATCTATTACCAAAAACCTCAAATACAGACCCATAAACGGTGTTTGGTGTGTGGTATGCTGCTGAATCAGAAATAAATAACTGTAAGCTTCACATGTTAGGTCTACCATTGTAAAGTCAAAGGTTGATTAAAAGATTTCCAAATAGAAGAATCTAAGTTTTGAGGCATATCATGCCCAGAGAGCCTACCAACCACGGCAGTCCTCAGTCAGCCATTGTCCCACTTATTTAGGCAATGGTCTGGTGGCTCATAGAATTGACTAGCATGCCATTCTTTGAAGTTATTTATAACCAAAGCAATGATTAATTAAGGTTTTGCTCCCCCAAACCAATGTCCATTTCCAGTGAATGAGTCTAGGTGTCTGCAAGTTAAGTCCCCCAAATCAAGCCTTAGTGAAATGGGTCAGTGGGCTCCCAATGTAACTGCCCACCAGGAAACAGTCCAGGGCAGGGGTAAGAACAGATTGAAGCCCTGGCTCTGCTGCTTCCCAGCCCTACTTAAATACAGACGTGCCACAGCCCTCATAACCCTAGAGTCCCATTTACAAAACAATACTTCCTGCCCTGTCCTCATCTCATGGTTACTGCAGGGTTCAAATGAGATAATCTGGGAAAGTGCTTTCATGGGGAAGAGCTGTAGGCATATTATTAGTCTTTTAGAAGTCATCACTTTGTGCAAGACAACTCAAAACCACTCCTCCCGTGCTGTGGTGATACAATCAAAGGAGAGGGTATATAGTTATCATTAAACACGTGAAGTAAATCCAGCCACAGGCAGGCTTGGCTCCACCCCTTAGGATGTATCTCCCTACCTGATTGTTCCTCATGGGACTAACAGGGCTCCAGAGGAAGGACTCAGTGTTAACTGTGGTCAAATTGCCAGCTCGGTCACTTGATACCTGAAGGCCTTGGTCAAGAACTTAACCTTTCGAAAGCTTATTTCTGGATCTATAAAATGATGATGAACATAGTACCGATCTCACAGAATGGTGGCACGACTCGATGAGATAGTAATGTGATGTCTGGCCTGTGGCTAAGTTGAGGGCAGGTATTAGACTCATGAGAGGAGGGCTTCTCCAGCTGGTCTGCAGGTGAACAGCCCACTGCAAGGATCAGACCTGCTTTCAAGTTCTACTTCCCTCTCTGGCGGGCTGATTCTGGGTAGTTTGCTCAATATCTGTGGAGCTCAGTTACTACTCACAAAACGAGGATGGCGATATTTCCTTTGTGGGCTCTGAATAAAGATCACAGAAAGCAGTGGAAATGAGAGCTCTGTGCTCATCGTGAAGCACGGGGCATGCACACAGGCTGCTGCTCAGGTTATCCAAACAAACAAACATGCAGGAAACAATGGCAAAGATTTTATTCAGCGGCTTTCTGTGCTTGGCACTTAGAAACAGAGTTCCGTGCATAAGGGCAAATTTTTATACACCTTTTCTTCATACATATTTTACATACCCTTTTTATTGCCCCCTTTTTTTAATATTCATAATATCGAATTCCCCACTAGGCACATAAATACACTTATCTACAACACCTCAAAACCAAAAATCTTAATAATATCTGTATTACTTTAATTGGTATTATTTGCATTTCCACACCACTTAAAAAGTTTAGCTTGCACCAAACACCACTTGCTTTTCTTATCATTAAAGGATTTGAAGGGGAAGAGAGAGATGAAGGCAAAAACCCAAACATCAAAACGCAATGAACTATCTGATAAAACTGGAGGTCTAAGGGCAGGTGGAAGGATGTAGGAGGCCCATTGCAATTCCCTGGAACATGACGGGATTTCTCCAGCCACAGGGACACTGGGGCAGCTGACCCAGGCCAGGTGTCCGGATCCAACACACAGAAGACCAGGCCTCTATTCATCACCTCTGTGCTTGGCTTCATGTGCTGGGCCCCAATCACTCTTCCGTCTTCACACCCCGCCCCCCAGCGTCCCTCCCCTGCCAGGCTGCATGCTCTGGAATCAGTACTTCCCACGTGGTGCACCCTCTCCTGGATCACAATGGTCAGGGCTGTGGGATCAAGACTTGTTCCTTGCCTGGCCCCTCTCACCACTGCCCTTGACCATGCATAGTGTCCCAGAGATGTTTACTCCTCAACAACGCCGTGATCCTTTCAATAACCTGCAGGGGGGACAGGGAAAAACAAACCAAAACCAAATTTCCTTGGTGAATTAAATCTCTCAACACTGCTCACACCGCCTCTGTCAGTCTTGCTCTCCGCCTCTCTCTTGCTTTCTATTCTTTCTCTTTCTCTCTCTCTCTCCATCTTTTCACAGGACCACTGGAACATCAATGCTAGCATGCTGAGTGAGGACAGCCAAAGTTTAAAAGCAATCTTCTTCAAGAAGCCAAGTCCAGTTGTTGGGCTGATGTCTTTCCACCCTCACAGATGGGAAGGAGTTCCGAGATACACGGTTCATTCCAGAAACAGGGTAAGCTGCGGGGGGCAGAAAGTGGGCAGCTGCTGCTGGCCCAGTCCGTCTAGAATTGTATACAGACATTGTCCATGAAAGCACCCATTCCGGGCCTCCCTCCACAGAGTTCACCCAGTTCTGAGTCAGTGTGCATGTATGTGTGTGTGTGAACATGTGTGTGTGCATGCACGCATGTATGTATGGGTAGTCTGCATGTGTGTGTGGCTAACTTTTTGTGGCTGCTAAATGCTAGCATCTCCCTTAAGATTATTATAAAATGATTATTCAGTTTCTTCAAAGGCCACTCTGGAGTAGACGATGCTTTGTAAAACTAAGCTTTGGGAAGACAGGAGAATGGCCACTGAGTCGGAGATGATTCCACCACAAGTATATTTCAGTGGCTTAAATGTCTCCTGTTGTTCTTGGGTATATGCTTTCCTCCTCCAGAAAAAAAATATGCAGTTCCTGTGTTTCAAAGCCATTGGGCTCCCACAGAGGAGGATCTGCCCATGGAGGCTCTGGGGCCTTGGCTGCTGTAGGCTCCGCGGTGTTTGGACTGGCCATTAAACCATGTGTACGGACATCTGGGAGGAGGAGCCCGGGACCGCCCCGTACTGCCGGCCATCACAGGTGTTAGCCGCCTGCTGGTTATTGGGTGAAGGGCTGATCATATGCATGCTGTGCTCCATCCCCGTGGGCAGGTACTGCCTCTCTCCAAAGGCCCCGTTGGAAGGCGAAGAACAAAGTAAAGTGCTTTGAGAGGCGCTCAGTTTCTCTGGGCTTGCAGCTAGCCTAGGGGAAGTGGGGAAATTGTATCCGTACAGATTGTAAGGGTTGTGGAGAGAGAAGGCATTGTAGGAGCTCTGCTGCATGTGGCTGCCCCCGAACATGTGTGGTGATGAGGAGGTGGAGGCTGCATTGCCTGCCTGCATGACATACTGAAACTGGGAAGTGGGGAAGGACCCCAGCTGGCCCCCGTAGGCTTCCATCTTGCTGTTGCTAGGCAACGAGGGCGGAGTTGGTATTCCTGAGATCAGGGATGGAGTCCTCTGAGGCATGAAGGTTTCAGAGGGCTGAGTGGCTGCAGCAGCGCCACTCTGGAGCCTGTTGTAGCCACTGTCACTCAGCCCCGGGTAGCTCTGCAAGGCAGCCATGTTGCTTCGGGCACAGGGTGGGTAATCAGAGAGGTTCAGGTTACACAGCTGGCTCTCTCGACAGCCCACGTTGAAAGTGTTGGGGGCCAGATGAAAGGTTGGAGGAGAACAGGATGGAGATAAAAGATGAGAAGAAGCTGAAGGGGATGGTGTGCCAGTGCTGGAGGTGGTCGGGGAGGTGCCTGTGCTGCCCCCTGAAAGACAAAACATGAATTCCCTTAAGACAGAGGCCTTTTAAGTTGAGTCTGTCTAGGCCAGATGCAAGCCACGCTGGAGGCACCCTCAGATGTCCAAGATGGGCTGCCCTGTGCAGAACCGTTGCTTTCTCTGAACTCAGCAAACTTAAGCTAAGTGATTCCACCTGTGTGAGTGCAACACACCCTCCACAGGAGAGGACGGAGAGGGCGACAGCAAAGAACACAGAACTCGTTTGTCTGTGGAGTGAGTCTTAGTAAGTCTTGTTTTGTAAAAATAATAATAATAAACCTAAAATTTGCTTCACCATTTCTTGCCATCAACTTCCCTTTCCAGTATAGACCTCTGGTAGTCAGCATTAAAAGCCACTAGCTCAATTTGTCCCATTCTCAGCGGAAATGCATTAAGTGTGTCGGTTGACCTGGCACTGTTGCTTACTTCACCATATTTAGTCTTCCAGCTAAAAATGTAGGACACCAAGTTCCAGGGTCTTAGTCTCAGAAAAAACACAGCACTTGGGGCAGGGTAGCCAAGTCAAGGCTGAAGCCTCGGAGGGCTGGGCCGAGGGGCCCAGGGGGTGGGGCTTGGGGGGTGGGGTTAAAGTTCTGTCATATGAAAGACATTATGAGCACAATTACAGGAGCTAGATGAGCACAAAGCAAAACTAACCCAAAATGATGTCATTATGACCCGTAGGCTCTGCCAATCTCATTTTAAAAGTCTGCCCCATCTCAGAGACTGGGACAGATTGTGAATGGAGTCTTCATGTCTGGGATATTTATGAGGACAAGAGCCAAATGGGTCATGAAGGCCCGAGATCTGCATTCTACTCACAGCTCAGCTCTGTGAACCAACCCCGCCATCTGACCCTACATGCACAGCTTTCCCCTCTGGACTTCAATCTCCTTCTGGAAGATGAGACTTGGGTTTGATCAGTGGTTCTCAAGCAAGGGGAAGCTGTGAGCTTTAAAAGCTGCTCAAGTCCCAGGAGAACTTCTGAGCATGGGACCTCCATGTCCGTATTGTCTTAAACCCCGCCCCCCCCAAATGATTCTAATGTTCCCATTGAGAACCAATGAAACAAACCAAATTCTTTACTTCAAAGTACCTGAGTAGTGGTTCCTCAACTTGAGCACACTTGAGAATCACTGGAGGGCTTGTTAAAACACTGGAATCCCTGACTCCGCCCCCAGAGTTCCTGATTCTCTAGGTCTGGGGCAGGGCCTCAGAATGTGTACTTCCAGCAAGCTCTCAGGTGAGACTGATGCTGCTGGTCCAGGAGCACATTTTGGGTTAGAGGACCTGTAGGTCCCTTTCAACTCACGAAGCTCCTGTATCTGAAAGGGTTGCTCCTATGACCTGTGGATGTAGAACTGGACTGGTGGCTGATGCACCAACAGACGAAGGGCCAGTTCAACACTACCTAGGTTAGCCTTCAGGTAGTTTAAGGCCCAAAATGACCCTTGCATCCCTTTTCCTGGGCCAGGAAGCAACAGTGCAGCATCCACTTCCTGTCTCCCCACTGGAAACTCAAGACAGTGGTGAGTGCTGGAGCTGCTGGGTCTTTCATTTGAATTCTCTGAAATCAGCGGCTGCCAGGTCTTCCATAGGGAATCTCCCATGGTGGAGTCCCTCCTTCAGGGCAGGACTGGGAGTTCCCCAGAACTATTGAGACCTATGACTCCCCAGGGAATAGAGGGCATGGTGCCCTCTGGGTTGTCCACAATTCAGGAAGCGACTCCTAGAACCTGAGCTGCTGTAAAAGGGTAAAAGAGATTTTCAGTGAAAACAAGAGGAATAAAGTTTTTATCATTGAGGGAACTGTTAAAAAAAAAAACTGGAAAGATTCCAAATATCAGGATTGCAAAAACACCATCCCTAGAGTGCCAGGGAGGGGGGTCCAGATGTGCAAACAGAGAGGCAGATAACTCAAAGAGAAGCCAAAGTTAATTTTTAGCAGGAAAAAAAAGGCCTCAGCCTACATCTACAAATACGGCAGCAGTACTGGGCGCAGAAATACAAATTTAGCTCTTGATAGTTTCCTTACAGTTAAATTTTTACAGAGCCCAACTAATATTTGTTCCTTGGTCAAAAGAATTTCCCCAATGACTTTCCAAGGTAGAAATGGATTTAGTTACAAATAGCTGCCGATTTTAGAGTCATTTCAGGAAATTCTTCTTCCTTGTTTCTTGTTCATGCCTAAAATTCCCTTAAGAGAGGTAAAAAGACTCTTAGTAAGGGATGTCCAACCGTCTCTAGGCCACACTGGAGGAAGAAGAGTTGTCTTGAGCCACACAATGAATACACAAACACTAACAAAAACTGATGAGCAAAAAAAAAAAAAGTGTTTAAGTAAGCTTATGATTTTGTGCTGGGCCCCACTCCTAGCCATCCTGGGCCACATGAGGCCCACTAGTCTCGGGTTGGACACCCCTTACTAAGCTCAACATTGTAAAAACCTCTGGAAGACCTAAGTCAGCAACTGGCCATGGTAGGAAGAGCACCAAGCCCTATTCCAGGTTCACCAGCATCCACCCAGCTCATGCCCACAGCAAGGTGGGCTACCTCTTAAGTCTTCTCATCTGTGAAGTGAGGGGCTTGAACTGATAGACTTCAGTTTCTGTTTTTCCCAAAATTATATCTGTGTGTGAGGATTCAATTGATGCTAACGTGTCAATGACCAACAACAATTACTTTCCAGGAATCTTGGTCTGGGAAGGGGAGACTGAGAAGGATGAGAAGGAACCTCTCGTGCATCTGGTCCCTCTGAATACTCTGCCTATGGGGCCCAATGGGAAGCTTGGGAGCTCGTTTCCTGCAAGCCTGTGGTTCCTCTTAGAGGCATTCTACACATTTTCCTTGTCTTCCACCCGAAATGCCATGAGCTTCCGTGAAATGAATGCTACAGCACAAATGGAGAAACCTGACTCCAGCTGTAAAGAGAGTTGTGTTTTATGAGCTATGTATCTGGTCTCCTCACTTTGAAAGTCCACCTTGTGCTCCCAGAGCTGGCGTTTATGCAGTCCCCCGGGAGACCCCACAGCCCGTTCAGCACACCGTACTGTCCTGTTACAGGTGTGCTCCATCAGCGCTGGGCCTCGCTCTGCAGCAGGAAGTGTGGGATGGAGCAGATGACTTTTTACAACTCTAAGTGGTTTTCTCGGATGGCCCACGATGGAACGAATGGTACTGATTTAAGGCCTCAATTGGTTTCACTACCAAAAAAAAAATCATAATAATAAGGGAACTATTAACAAGTTACAAGGATTTCTGCTGAGCAGATGAGAGGCACATGTTAAAAAGTTTGTAGTCAGCTTGCTTTGGCTTTTAAATGACACTCACTGGAAATGAGACTTGGTGGCCTGCTGAGCTTCAGGGGGTGAGAACCCCCCATATGAATTAGTGTTTGAAGGGGGAGGGCAAACCTGCAAGGACAAGGTCATGATGCTTCCATTCGCATGGAAGAAATGCTCTGATGCACTTGAAGTTCTCCACACAGACAACAGCGAGTTTTCAAAGTCCGCTCAGAGAAGACTGTGCTATGCATTTTGCAGAGAAGCAAACCGAGAAACTCAGAAGTCTTTACTCGCTTGTGATCTAACAACTTGTCAGCTGTTGAACAAGACTGGGAGTGCCAGCCAAGTGCTAAGTACGCAGAAGGAGGCAGGCTGCCCTCCCTGTGCATTTCAACACTTGGCTTCCTGGAGGCTTCTCCCCGCAGAGAAGCTCAGGCAGAGTGGGAGGCCAGGCCGCGCTGATACAGAGGGGTCAGAACGCCCCTCGGAGAAGAGCATGCCTCCCTTTCCTGCGGCCTCATCCCCTCTCTACCCACCAGGTTCAAAAGCTCAGGGTCTCAATTTAAACTTCATTTAACGACGAACGTGGTTTACAGAGTCAAACCAACCCAGTTCCAATTCCAGCCGTCGTCCTGACCTTAGCAAACTAGCCTTTCCATATAAATGGAATTATGAATATCTACCTGGTAGGGATTTTAAGGAAATAGATGAAATAATATATATTACAAAGTTCATATAGGTGTTAACTATTTGTCTCCTTTCCTCTTCCCTTGTAGGAGTGGAGGAAGGCGAAGGGAATCTTGGTGTGTTTGGGCTCTGATGGGACAGCTGTCAGGGGTTGGCCTCTGTCCTGGGAGCTGAGCATCTCGGCCTTGCCACTGGTGAGCTGTGTCACAGGTGGATGCCCTGACGTCACAGGCTCCAGGAGCCTCCGTGGCTGGGATGACAGAGCGCTGGGCACATGAGGGCTCTCTATGGGCCCACCAGGGCCATATGCCCAACTCTATTTCCTCTCTGAACCATCTGTCCCTCCCCCCTCCTCTCTACCCCTATGGACACAGATGCCCCACCTTTCTCCACCCCGTCTCAGATCGAGCAAAGCAGAACTGAACACAGACAGGTAGACTGGTCTCTCTCCCCAGTGGATTAAGACCGCTGACTACACTCAGAGGACTTAATCTACTTCTGAGAGGTGATTACCATGTAATGCCCATGACTTGTTTATTTTATAGCTGGAAGTTGGTACCTCTTCAACTTTTTTTGCCCATCACCACCCCCTCGCCCCTGGCAACCATCAGTCTGTTCTCTGTCTCTGTGAGCCTTTCTGTTTTGTTCTGTTTATTTATTCTGTTTCATAGACTCTACATACACGTGAACAGGGATGTACAGCACAGGGAACATAGTCAATAATATCCTAATCACTTTGCATGGTGGCAGACATTTATTAAGCTTGTCATGGTAATCACATTTGTATATGTGGTAATTACATTGTAAGGAATATAAATGTTGAATCACTATGTTGTACACCTGACACTGACATGATATTTTTAAAATATAATGCCCTAGGTAACCAAAAACTTTCCGACATCCCAAGACCAATCCCCTACATGCCCCACCCTTGCACCCTATTTTATTTGTGGACCGAAGTGAAAAGGTGCTCATTAAAATTCAAATTTGACATCAATTTGCTCCAATATTCCAGGCTAACAACCAAAATGACCAAAAAGAATACACGTTTGGCAGCGATTCCACATGAGGACAACAGCCTAGAAGAGACTTGTGCACCGTGAAGACAAGTGAAACGTGGCCGTGAAAATCCTGAAGAACAAACCTGCTGACTTTTGCATGTTGAAGCTGATCACTCCCAGACTGTACTAGAGGCTTTCGCTTACAGCTTCCTTTTGGGTTTATTTTGTTGTGCTCCCCCCCCAAAAAAAAACACTTGAAAACAGTAAAACAAAACCCCATCTGGACCAGTAAAGAATAAATTTCCATGTAATTACTTGGTTCCACAAGCCATACTCTTTTCTCATATGACGTGATGGCATTTGTCCCTGAGGAGCGCCGACTCACTGTGTATCTGAGACGCCTTCTTTGAAGCTTTCGAACAGATAAGAGGTAAAAAGTCAGCCCCTGTGGGCTGATTCCAGGGAATAAACCCAGTAGCCATGAAGTTTCATGATCACAGCCCTGTTCGTACCAACCAAGGAACTACCTACCCTTCCTCAGGGCCCTTCTCAAAATGCAAGTGTGAAACAGTAGGGCGCTAATGAGAACTGGGTGGTTTCAGTCTTAGAAAGACTCTGAGTGCATCCTTCTGCCTGAAGTTCAAAGGCATGCATTGGCCCAAACCTCTTCCCTCTGACACAGCTTTTAACATCATCGCTTCGGTCTGAATTTTCACTTCGGTCTCTCTGCTTCTTAGATGGCCCTACTCTATGCCTACAGTGTTCCCTAAGTGGAGTGCCCCGTTTTCTTCACTTGCATTGAACCTGTTTCTCTGCCTTCCCTTCTGCAGTGTGCGTCTGTTGTTGTTATAATTTAGACCGAATCTGTCTGCTTGCGTTCTGGCATTCGTGCCTGGTTTCCCACAGAGTAACACCCTCTTTTCCACTCTCACCCCTTTGCTGGATCTCCAGGTAAAGAAAGAATGTGACACATACCAGGACAATCCAGGCATCGTGTTCCCTTCCCCCAGGGCCACAGCAGTTGGTTCATGTGACTCAGAGTCAGTGAGGCTCAGTGAGGTTTTGTGAGAACCCTTAGTAGAGAGAGGCACATGACCTTCCCCATCAGATTTAAACCTAAAAAGATGCAGGTCCAGGTTACTGGCAGCTAAGTTGCCACCCTGGGGAGCCTGAGAGTGAAGGCAGGTGAGAAATGATGACATCTCACAGTAGGGTGGTGGCAAGGAAGGTCAGTGATGTGGACGGACTTAAGGACTCGCAATGGTTGGGGCTGGTGGGGGAGAGGAACCTCCAGGCAGATGGAAGGATGGTGGTGCTGTCCTTCCAGGAGGGGGCGCCAATCTCTGAGGTAATCCCTGGATTCAGTTTTGGACACATTGAGTTTAAGGCTTTGGGGACAAACTAGAAAATGTAAGGGAAAACTGTCGGTTTCAGTGATGGAATTGAGATGTTCTCTAATCCCTGTCACGAGCTCCCCTAGGGCTTTATTCCTTATCTCAGTGATTAACGAAATAGGCTATTTAGGAATCACTACAGTGATCGCACAGTCATTCAGACACTGCTATCCATTCAACTGCCCTCCTTTCCCAATCTCTTACTAGTAGGAGTGTGCTCAGTAACTGCTTCCTCTCACGACCACCAACCTCTCATTAATGCCAAATCTCCAACCAATAGAGACCCTCGTCATTCTCACTGTTAACTACCTGACAAGCACTAGAACACCCAACGGTGGTGACGTCTGTCTAGGAACGTCTGCTACCAGTTGAGGAGAGGGAGGGCTTCTATCCATGGTAGGTCTGTCCCCTACTTTCTGAGGGTGCAGACATTTGCCAGCTCTGGGGTCACAGGTCCTGGAGGGCTCCTTTTAGCACAGCAGTGGTCAGAAACACTTTGAGACACTGCTCACAAACGCTCTCTCGGTTTGGCCATACAAGTAGCTCCACTGACAACATCAGCCTAAGAAGAATATCTCAACACCGTCAGAACAACAGAATGGGACTTGACAACCGACCTGGGCTGTTATTTCTTTTCTTTGGCCTCTGTATTGTTTTAGCAAACTCCCCAAGCGTAACTTAGTTGGTTAGTTTGCTTTGTCCCTGTCACAAGCAGCATTCAAGCAAAGCCATCCATGAATTATAATTTCTATCTCCAACTCTCCACAAGTGCAAACTCCCTTGCTAATTCTATAGGAATATGTCTGAAGATCAGACCATACACTTGACTTCATTAAAACAAAATATGGTACAATTTGGAGCTCATGCACAAGCTGTTGAACAAGAAACCACCAACTGAAACAGTCAACTAAATTTTGTAAAGGTTACCTGGCTGGCGTAGCTCAGTGGATTGAGCGTGGGCTGCGAACCAAAGCATCGCAGGTTCGATTCCCAGTCAGGGCACATGCCTGGGTTGCAGGCCACAGCCCCCAGCAACCACACATTGATGTTTCTCTCTTTCTCTCTCTCTTTCTCCCTCCCTTCCCTCTCTAAAAATAAATAAATAAAATCTTAAAAAAAATTTTTTTACAAAGGTTATATTTATTTAGTTTTAAAGAGAGGAGAAGGGAGAGAGAAAGGGAGAGAAACACCGATGTGTGGGAAAAACAGCGATGGACGGTCTCTTGCGCACCCCCAACCAGAGACCTGGCTCACACCCAGGCGTGTGCCCTGACCTGTACTGAAACCTGCCAGGGCCAAGCTAACATTTCTTTTCCAGGAAATTAAAGCTGTACTAAGTAAGAATGGAGGAAGATGCTGTGGTCTGGTGGAAACTGTCTTGTCAAGGAAGAGACCCACTTCAGAGTCCTCAGCTCAGCTCCGCCACCACTCAACTGCAGATGCAGCACTAGACTGCTCTGTGCGTTGGTTCCTTTTTGTGCAAAAGGCTGAGGATAGTGAATCCCATTCATGCTTCCTATAGGAAAAAAATAACTATATAGAACACCCATTCAATATGTCTTTACAAACAGAGGATTTGGGTTTTTGCAAAAGTGTGGCTCATTCACCTAAGGGCTTTCCTTGGAATTTTATCAACAGATGAATCTTAATGAAAGAGAAACAAAAATAATGCAAGGGCAGGATGAAAAAAGCATCCTTAACCTCATCCAAGCAGAGGAGCTGACGCAGCCCCCAGCAGCAGCAGCACAAAACCGTCTTGAGCTATGTATTCGACATGCCAGACGGTCCTGTGTGTGAGACAATGAGGTCATATGGACACCTTGGTGAGTCAGGCCTCCTGTGGAGGTCAGGTTCAGTGCCACCCTGCCAAGACTCTCGTCACTAAAAGGTGATTGCTACACCATCGGTCTGCCGCTGAGGTTTCCTCTGGAAGTTCACCACTGCCTACTTCTTCCAAGACACAGAAACAGGCCCACACAGATGGCTGCGCCTCTTTTCTTCATGTCATGAGTGATACTGTCCAGAGTTACTACAACCCTTAAACCTTAAGGGAAGAGGGAATGGGTATTGTTACTTTTACATCCTTTGTTAGCGTCAAGAAACCAAGCCACATATTTTTTAATAATGAGAATCTGGATCAAGTTCAGTGTATAGTTCAAAAATGTATTTCAATTATACTATTTAATAGGGTCTTGGCTTTTCCTCCAGCCCATCCCACTGCCATATGTATCCAATAATTCAAGCTCATTCTCCCCCTCCGAGTCGCTGAATAAATGTGACGTTTTACTTCGAAAGTTCAGTTTCTCTTTAACCACAGTTTGCCAAGTTTCACCAGTAAGTCTTCATACTGATACATTTTCAGTGGAAGCACCATGAAACCTACAATGTGTACACCTAAGTTGCTCCCGCGCCTGCCCAGAGGCCCCCGGGGCAGGTGAAATGCCATCAGCAGCCCAACACCACTCCCCATCCACACCCACACATAGTGTGTGGTGGTGCTCCAAGACGTAATCACACAATGACCCTCCTCCCTGAGTCACAACGCCACCGTGTGACCTCATTCATCATTCACTGGGTACTTCTGGGGGCCAGGCCCTGCAGTAAGTCTTGGGGACTCGGCAGTGAACACAATGTTACCACCAGCACCTGTTCTCAGGAACTGCCACTGTCTCTGCCAGCCCCTTCACACCAGCCTCTGTGATGCAGATGCTGCTTAGTGAGAGCTTGGAGAGTCAACGAGTAAGGCAAAGGCCTATCAGCAAGAAGCTATCTCAGAAATACACAAGGTCAAGTGTGTGCGTGATACATTTTCATGTATAAAGCATGTTTATATGAGGGGCCTCAAAAAAAGATCGTCACTTTTTGGTGGGTGAGGAAGCTGGGGCCCAGACACTGAAATAGCTTGCCTGAGATTATACAGAGTTAGTGACCATCAAGGATAAGGGCTCAGATTTCCTGACTCCCCATAAAACCTCTGCCTCAAAAGGGCCACAAAGGCCTAAAAGTAACACGCTGAATATTTACTCTCCTGCTTCTATGAAAGCTTTATGGGGAGCAAGTCACTTCATGGGGGGAGGGGCTTCCTTGTTTCTTCCACTTACGGAAAAAGAGACAGAAATTCTGAATCATTTGCATTTCCAGATCCCAGTGAAGATGAACGCTTTGAACAATCACCAGAAAAGCAGTATCCCTTCACCCTGATTCGTCTTCCTCTTAGGTCTCCACACCCAGAGACATAAGGGGATGAAGGTGATGGTGATGCTGGTGATGGTGACGATGGTGACGATGACAACCACCGCTAGCATGTGCTGAGTGCTTCCTGTGTTATTAAATGCATTATCTCACTTAATCTCCACAAGAATTCTATTACATTTCCTCACTTTGCAGATGAGAACATTAAGCGTCAGAAAGGATGAGGAACCAGACCATGTTCACAAAGCTTGGAAGGAACAGTGACGGGAGCCCAACCCAAGTGCCTACGCTCTTGGTCTCTACATTTGTCTTAAACCATGAACGGTGGCATTCTGGTGGAACACAACAGGCTCAGTCTACCATTTTGACTGGTGTCACTTTTGAGTAGGACAAGCCTGGAGAGGGGAACTCAGAGGTGTCTGACTCGGTGGGAAACTGTCACTCTGGTACCTGATGAACAGGGGAGTCACTGAGCCCTCTGAGCACGTGGCCACCAGTTTCCCAGCCTGCTCTGTAAGGGAAGGGGTGTTAGAAACTGGGTGAAAAGCACAGAGCAGGGGCGCAGGGGAGTCTAGCTGGCCCATCACCTTGAGGGGTGTGTTCCACGGAAGTGAAAAAGGAGAGAGCATGAGTAACAGATCCAGGCGGGTGTACAGAGGCCCCTCCTTGCTTTCAGACCCAGGGCAATTTATTCCCATGGTCCAAAGCCAAGTTTTTTCTTATCCGCAAAACTAAGAAAACCTATAAGGCTGCCATGAGGAATAAATGAAGTTATTATGAAGATCTCTTCAAACACCAAGGGTGTTGTGAACGGTTGGTGATAGAAATGATCCTCTCCCCATCGTCAAAATCGTGCCTGTGTAACCTCACTTTTAGGAAGGTAGGGGGAGTGTGGGGTACCAGGGGAGGCGCTGCCCCTGGAACTGGCCTGTTCGCACAAGTGGCGATGCTTTTGTTATTGGCAGAGCAACCAAGTTCTCTCCGTTTCAGGGAAATCAGGCTCGGCTGGGGACCAGGTATGCTATATTCAGTTCAGCTCTCATGCCCTCCCCGGCCCTGCTTCTGAGCAGAGGCCTCGCCAGGGCTTTACCTTGCTGCTTCTGCATGGTGGTGAAGTCCTCAAAGGTGAGTGTGCGCACAGGAGGTCTCCAGAACGCGTAAGTCTCCATGATGGCTTCCAGTCCGGTTCTGCAGAGAGAAAAGCCAGCAAAGGAAGTTGTAAATAATCCGAAGAAATACACTGACTTTTTACCGATCCTGGGTGGTTTGTCTGGCAAGTGGTATACGCAGAGGCATGAGAGACAGCACCACCAGAAAATGAGTCTAGCAGAGCACAAGGCACAGATGACACTAGGTGGCAAGAGAAATAAGAAATGAACCCAATTCAGATGATCTGCAAACAAGTCATAACTACAATGGAATTTCACGCTGACCTTCTTCAAAGGAGGTCTGGTCTGCATGAAAGAGAGAACACGTTAAGATCAGGGTTGCTAATATGAACAGGACTGAGCACAGAGTAGCACTGGCCATCCCTGGCACAGGGCAATGTCATCACTACAGAGGTCACTGACCCAGCCTGTCCTGAGTAAACCCCACCACTGGGTACGTGCAGTCCATGAAACTGACAAGCAGGGCAATAGAAATAAAAGGTGAGGTAAGCAATAAAATACACCTGAGTTTCTGTTGGAACAAGAAATACCTACCTGAAGGCAAAGAGAGGGAATGACCCCAGAAATTATACCTCAAGCAAAAAGACCGATTCACTTCTGCAAATATTTATCTGTATTTTATAATCTAATAATCAAGCTAAACTTTTAGGGTCAGATACTCAGGACTGTCAGACTTCAGAAAATACCCAGGAGTTTGCAGATACATTACTTGAAGGTTTCTGTTTCATTGGTACTGGAAACTCCATTCATTGAACTATGCATGCACTCCTACTTCACCCTTCAATCAGTTCTCTCTGTATCATGTCAGTGAGGTGTTGATGGAATCAATTTAACATAATTATCCAAGTTACCTCAGACATACTCTTGCTGATATTCCATATGGTCAAAACAGAGTATTGTAGTTGGGGTTTCATGTAAAGCTTTGAACACAGCTTCTGACATTTGATCTTGCTTTAACATTAACTGCTTCTATCTAAGTGGAGGAAGGGCAAGTTCAAGGACAGTGGAGAAGGCTGGAGGAGGAGGGGAGAGAAGTGGCATAAGTCACTGGAATGTAACGTGGTGTCCTTTCCTGGAAAAGAGAAGCTTTCACTCTTGGGATGAAACTTAGGCTGCCTTTCCAACTCCCTAGGTAATACATTTCCAGAATTCTCTACAGTCTTGCATACCAGGAAGAAAGTGAGAAGTTTTATTTTAAGTGAGAACAAATATTCTTTCCTTATAAATGACTCTAAGATCCCCTGAGGTGCTTCTCAGATGAGCTGCTGATATACTGATTGGCTCTTTGTGTTGGAAAATGTCCTCTCTGAACAGGCCTTACGTGCACAGTTAACTTTCTAAAGTCTTCTCTGGAATCTTGGAGGCTTTAAATACACCAATGTTGGCAAATCAAACTCTGTATTTTTAGAAGAGGTGGAGAGAAGAGGGTGTTGCATGGTGTTTATTAGCTGCTAATCTGTTAAAAGTAGGAATAGAAGACATCTCCACCTAGTCACCCTGCATTAATGCTGAATACAGTACACGAAACTATGTGTGGAAAGAAAGAGTCCCAGCAGCTAGGAAGTTCAGAACAGTAAGGGGATAGGCAGGTGGAGCCACACTGAGCTCTTTGTTTTGGAATGTCAGTGGCCCATTAGAGCATCTTAGGGGTCCCTTTGGTGGCATGGGAGGCTCTTTGCCAATGGCAAGATATTTATTGTTCCACCTCCTATTCCATTCTTCCCAAGAGCATGCACTGATGATGGTGACAAAATACTAGCTCAAGGACAGAGAACAATCTCTTCTCATTTCATAATAAGGTGGTAGAAGACCACAAAGTACCAGTAACACTGTGATATAGTGCCAATATTATATTCATTAAAGAAAGAGAAAATGAACTTTGATTTCATTTTCGTAACAGGCAAAAAGACTGTGGCAAATGTATTAATAATTTTATTTTAAAAAGCAGTCAGTTCTATATGGGAGAGTGACCATTTCCCCAAATCTAAAATCCAACTGAAAGACTGAGTTGTAGAATCATGGATTTAAAAATAGAGATATTGGATGCAGTCAAGTTCTACTTTCTATGACACCATCCTGGGTGGTGATCCAGCCTCTATTGGAGTATTTCCCGAGGAAGCCATTCAATTTTCTGACTATTCCATTAGAAAGTTCTTCCTGACTTTGGGCTGAAATCCCTAATGTAACTTTTACCTTCCGGTTTCCTTACCCACGGGTAAACAGTGAGAGCGCGCAACATCCCCGCATCCTCCACAGGAAGACCTGCCCCAGCCGTGAAGAGTGTGATGGGTGGGTGACACGCCACAGAGGGGTGCACCCACGGTCACGCGGCCCCGGGGTCTGTCACAACAAGAGCAGTTCTGACGATGGAATTGAGGGGCAGGGGCCAAGGCTACCCAGAAATACTGGCTAGGACCACACATTCCTAACAACACTGGACGAATCCATAGTGGATCCATCTCTCATAGATTTATCCTAGACCTTTACTGAATCTATGTATTCAGAATGTATTTCTTCTTAGAAAAATTCATCATTATTTGTTTGCAACATGCCACACCTTATTTGTCCTCAAACCACATTAAGCTTCATGGGCTAGATCTAATTGTTAGCAAGTACCAGTTCTATATATCAGGACTGAGAAAAGCACCATGGCAAGGTAAGTATTACATAATCTGCCTCCCTCAGCACTAGCATGTCTGCTTGGGATCCCATGACTTGCTATGTCCCAGTGCTTAGCACACTGCCTGTTCCATGGCAAGATGTCAATAAAGATGAGTCATTATTCTACAAACATTAACCAGCCTTCATTTTTCAAAGCCTAAAATTTAGGAAAACAACGATGTAAAATCAAGACTCTGAAGACAGAAGGAGTCCTCTAGTATTAGAGACTTGGGAATTATTTCTATTGCTGATGCTATCTTTCTTGACTCAGGTCTCAGAGAGGTTTCAGTTTTCCTTTGGTTTCTCCCATTCTAGTCACCGAATTTCTGACCTTCGACAGAGTCTGAGTCCCCTAGCTGAGGCCGGTCAGTTCCACCCTCCTCTTCTCTTACAAGAGTCCTTGCAAACCACCTATTAACACCTTTGGCCACTTGGATGTCTTTTGTACCCATTGTTTACTTATTCATCATCATTATATCCTATTTTTTATCTCAAGGTTTTTAAATGTGAATTCATGGCCTAACAAATAAAAAAAGTGGCCTTAGGTAACCACATATCACTAACGTGTTCCACAGGGCGAGCCACTCTGGGTTTGTTGCACACCAGAGACCTGATGTCATCTCTGAGGTTTCCAATCGGAGACGATCACGCTGGCAAGTGTCCCTCTCTCGCTTACTTTCCCTGTTTTCTCCAGTGACAACAGAGGCCATATCCAAACTGTTTTTGTTCAGCCCTTTGGCTGTGATCACCTCTTTGCTGTCCAGGCCTTTTCTCTTTAGACTGTTCGGTCTGCTCCCTGGCCAAACCAACAGAAACTGCTGAAGAGGCGGGAGAAAAGAAAAGAGAAGGAGCAAGCCAAGGAACTCTTGCAAACTTATGAAGTCCTGAGATCAACTGATTTGGAAAAATAGCCAGACTATACAGAAATATTCTTCTCACCTTCTCATTCAAATAAATTGCTGGGGCCATCCATTTGCAGTTCAGCAAATATTTGATAATTATAACAATTACAACTATGTTCATGAACCTATTAGGTGGCACACCAGTGCATGGTTCCAATTCTTATTTGTCTTGAGATAGAGAGCTACTTTTATGTTTCTTCTGCTTATTTTCTCTCTAGTTCTGCCTCTTCCCCCATCTTTTCCCCTGTCTTATTTGCTGGTAACAAAGGGAACATATGCTAGGAGTTGATAAAACCATTGGTCATCTCTCAGTAGAAGACAGTCAAGAGCTAAGGGAAGTCTACTGATCAAGACCTTGAAATCATAAGGGGTAATCTAATCAGGAAAACAATTATGCTAGGTTCAGGAGATGTGCATGTAAAAAAGACACAAGATCTTCATCCTTTAGGAGCGTCCTATTCAACAAAAAGAGCACATGCAAATGACTAATTTCTGAACTATGCGATAAATGCTACACTGAAGATATGTAGTTGCCATGGAGCACTGAGCAAGAAGTATTAAGTATGCCTGAGACCCCAAGGAAGAGTCCATAAAGTCCAGTTATTTAAGCTCCACATTAAAGGGCATCAGCAGTCTTCTACACAGAGGCAGAAAGAACTTTCCTGGTAGAGTTAACACTGTATGCAAAGACTTGGAGGGATAAGAGAGAAGGCACGTTCTGGGAACTGAAAATAGTTCCCGGTGACTGAAGCTGTGGTGCTAGATGGGGTGGGGGGTGTGGGAACATCACGGGTGTTTATTCCACGTTAGCTGCTGAGATTTTATCCCATAGGCAGCACTGTGACTCTGAGCAAACTTCCTTTCTCTTCCTGTTCCAACATTTGAAAAGACACGAAACCAGAATATACTGTTCTTTAGGATCTCATTACTGTATCTCAATGGCTAAATCCTTTTGCTGAGACTGCCCTTGGACCACCAAGGTGAGGTCAGATCTTCTACACAGCCTTCTCCTTCACTGGCTCTGGAATCGGCTCCTACATCTAGATAGACTCCTCTGAGTATTTGTTTTCTGGGGATATTCTTAAAAGACCTCCCATCAGAAGTCTGCAAAACTGGCAAAACAAAACAAAGCAAGCCATCACTCAAAACTTGGTTGCGGATGGTACAATAAGTAAACCTACATGATTGATTAATTGGCTGTCACTGATATGCTTTACAATGGTTCGGAAGAGCAGGTAGCTGTCCAATGGACAACCACTTGGAGTTGAGTTGAAATAGTTTCTTATGCAGTGATCCCAACTTGGGAACCCCATCCCTTTGAGTAAGGGCAGTCCATAAGGAGTTTTCACTGCCTTGGGAAGCACAATAAAAAGCCATGAAAACACAAAGCAGGCTGACTGAAATATTAAGTTTCTTTGCATTTGAATGGAATGGTCTAACTTGAATTTGGTAATGCTGACCCTGGACTCCAGTTGTCCTACTGAAGGAGAAGAAGCTCGTGGATGTCAAAATAGGGGAGCTGCCAACCTGGAGGCTGATGCCGATTTCACCCCCAAAGGCATTGCTGGTGCGTTTCAAAGAGGTTACTACTGGTGTCACAGCAAGTATGTCAGTGGGAAGAAAAAGGGTCACTGGGGTTTCTACCATGCAGGCAGCTTCTGTCCCTTTCAGCTACTGCCAGTCTTGTAAGGAACTCAGACATGAGCACAACGCAAGTACCACGGAAGAGGGCCCAGTGTGGACTCCACATTCCTGACCACGACCTTTGCCCAGCACCGCTGGGTCCCTTCATATTGTAATTAACTCCTCATAAAATATGACAGGTAAAAAAAAGTGTGGGGGGTGGTAATACTGAATCACATGAGGGGCAGACAGACTGCCTTAGTTCAGAGGGTAGCCTGGAACCTTGCCATGCCTAAGTCTCCTATCTGTAAAATGGGGTCCATGGTACTGCTCCCTCCTAACTGTGACTTAATAAAAGCAGATTGATCGGAGGCAAAATACATCAAAACAAGAGAGAAAACAAGGAAAACTTGATGACCACTGGTCTAACTAAAGCAAAAGAAATCCCTCCAACGGCTCAGCTGGCGACTCATAACCAGAGCAAACACTCTTACTTCACTGGAATTCAGAGCTGTGTCCGCCCTCTGGTTCGGGTTTGGATGCGGAGGGATCTGTGTGTTACCTCATTCCGGCTCTCATTCTTTCCTCCAAGAACCAAAAACGTGTCCCTCAAGCCTCCGTAGGTCTCATTATCTTGCAGATATTTCAGACTCCAATATGTTAGCCATTAAAAAGACGTCACCTCTGTTAGATGACACCATCGCTGGGCAAGAGCCATAGATAATAAAACAGCTGCCAACCTTCCTTGGCAAATCCGCATGGCCAAAGGACAATGGTGGAAAAGGTTCATGATGGAAGAGGGAGAACAAATAACAAGGCAGAGAAAAATGTTAAATACCATAAGCCAGGGGACATGATGAACAGCTCTGGCCTGGATGGACAGGAGGAGTCTGGCAGGAGGCAGCTGCCTGAGTCCAGTACGGGGCCAGCTACCTTGAACTGGAGATGCAGTTGTACCGGCTGGAAAGGGAGTGCAGCGCTGATTACTCCCATAGCTCTGCTCAATGTCACTCGTGCCAGGGATAACAAAAGAGTATGCAAAATCAACGGAGGCTAGAAAGATTGCCAGGAAAGAACAGGAGGAGATTGGCTGGAAAAAGCACAGCCAATGGCTCCAGGGAGAACAAATGAAAATACAGAAATTGAAAGTGAGAGACTTAGAAAGTCGTGCTGGTGGAAAGAAGGCAAGTAGTCAGCTCATTGGCTCTATGCTGGCTACGTGAGCCTTCAAGAGTGACAAGGAATCCAAGGGGGATGAGGGCAAGGTTTTCTGTTGACTGGCAAGCTGTGACTAACAGAGAAGGGTGACATCATTCTCTGGGTGCTGTCCCTGCTGGATCTGCAAATTCTGAAAGCTACTAACTCACTGTTCTCAGTTCTACCATCAGTAAAATGGGCACACTGATCTAATACTGATCAGCTCAGAGATGAAAGTGGACAACTTGGACCACAGATACTATATGAAGCGATTATTACTCTCATTTGTATATTTATAATTGAAATGACTAGAAGTAAATATCAAGTTAAACTGTGTAAAATTACTGCCATTTTATCATTGTGACCTACAGATACAGTAACTTTTTATGCTCACCTTGATAGATAGATAGGGGTGTAGACAAGATTTCAGATACTTAGTTATAACAGATCTCTACTAACCGATTGTAACTGAGATTCGCCCCACACCCTTTCACCCCTGGCCCCCGAAGGAACGTTGTTTCTTGTGGGATCTAAGCAAAGATGAACTGGCCCAAGGCCAACGTCTAGCTGACTTTTCCTTTTTCTATCTTCGAGCTTCGGCTACTCTACTTCCTCATCTCACGGTCTCTCGCTGGCCGCACACTCCTCTTCAGTGGCTGCTGTGAGGAGAGGCTGGGCCTTGACTGGGGTTCCTGTCTGTGCCCAAGGAGATGGTTTCTTCCTCCATGAACATGGCCTTGGGATAACAGCTGCTTAAGAGGGAGGCACAGAAAAATTCTTTACTCCCAAGTGTTTTCTCCACCACCAGTAGGGACCCCTCCCTTTGGGTTAAATGTGAGTCTCGTGAAGCATCCTCTCCCAGCAAGCAAATCCATCCATTCCTGTAATGCAATTAATGGCTCCATTTTTAGATCACCACCCCCTAAAATGTTATGTAACGGGATACCGGGCACCCAGAAGGGCTACCACCAGCCACGTTTCCCGCAAATGGCAGTGCCGGTTGATAACCAGCTCAGGCCCAGGTTGATTCCTATACTGCATCCTTCGGACCCCATCCTTTTCTCAGTGAGGGGCAACCTAGTGAAACTATTAGCCCATATGAACCAACCTTGCCATCATTCAGAGCCTGCCACCAGCTCCTTTCTGATGGTTCCAAGTTGCGAAATTTAAGTGTCCAGGCTGAAGCCTGCAAGGGTAGGCTCCACAGAGAAAAAGATGCCCTCCTGAAAAGCTACACCAGCTCCCTGAACTACAGAGGGGCCACTCCACCTGGGACCTACCGTGAGACCACGGCAGTGGCTTCTGGGGCAGCATGCCCGCTGGGAGCATGGGGAGGAAGGCACATCACGTGGGACAGTGCCCCTAGCAGCTATCTTAGATGCAGTGAGGCTGGGAGTAAGGGGGAAAGCCCAACATCAAAGACCAAAGTCATACACTTATGACACTTTTAAAACAAGTTCATAGAACCTCTCACTCCCCACACGGGTCAAATTTTTAATCCTCTTCTTTTCATGTATGTGTTTGCTTTGGAGGAAGTCCCTGGGAATTATATAAAATTTCCCAAGCTGACTTGGGCTTTCTCTACAATCTTGGCAGCCACCCCTAACAGGAACAAGGCTCTCACACTAGATGTGGGCCCGGGGCCCCTGCAGAGTCCGCTCCTCCGGCTGCCCCCTTGCAGTGCAAGGTCTGGGGGCAGAATGTTCCCTCTAGCTGAGCACGGTGGGCTGTCCAGGCATGCGGACGGGTGCTCCTCCGGAGGCTGCTTCTTGACCACGAGACTCAGTGCAAAGACTGTTGCTTCTCTCCAGCTTCATCACCTGTCTTCTCTTTGGCACGGGCGTCCCATTGGGGTGGAACCCCCAAGGACGTACTCTTCCCTCTCAGCTTGCTATGGAGTGACCTTTCTCAACCAAGTCTTACTCTGCTCGGGCTCAGCCCCTGAGACCCCTTCTTTCCTGAGGCTCCCAGACTCTGAGGCAGACTGGGCATCCTCAGTGGGCCTGAAGGCTGCATGTGTCTAATTCACAATGAGGGTGAATCGGTGTCTCACAGCAGCAGTCTGGCTCAGACTGGGCTCAAAATTGCCTTTAGTCTTTCAAACTAAGCTTCTTTATAAATTCACTCCTTTTTCCCTTTTTATTTGGAGTCCGACACTAACTCCCCACTGTTGCTGTACCTGACTTGCCCTTGCTCGGGGTAAGGCTTTCTCACTCTAGAGTTCCTGGCTTTTATTTCTCTGCTACTCCCCGACTCTGGTTACTATTCTGTAACTAAATGAACAAGTATTATTTTACTCTGTACACCTAGCACTATAGGAAAAAAGGACCTAAAAATTGAAACCTGAAAAAGGTATAGTCCCATTCCCAAGAGCCTCTGTTCTAGCCGGGCCAGAGCCCCAGGACATGGACCACAGGGCAGAAAGCCACCTCAGGGTGAGGGGATCTATTTTCCCCAGGAGCAGGAAGGTGCTACTGTCTCCTCCTGGCAGGAGAGCAGCTCCCAGAGGGAACTCTGGGTACTATGCCTGATTAAAGGTCTGATCACAGTAAACATGCCCTGACCTACTCCCCACCCAAAGCCAGTTTTGGACCACATCATTTTCTATCCTCGCCTGAGGACATATTATCATCATTTTTAGAGAGAGAGGAAGGGAGAGAGAGAAATATCAATGCAAGAGACAACCATTGATTGATTGGACCACATAATTTCTGAGATATCTTGAAGGAGGAACAATTTCCCTCTCATTGCAAAGACAAGGTCTGGAAGCAACATCAGTCAGGGTTTCCGCTACAAAAGGCCCAGGTGTCTACTACTCTCCTACCCACACATACACGCTCACATACATGAACACAAACACGTACATGTGAACACACACGTGCACACTCTTCTGGTGGAGACTTCTGATCAGGGGCACAGTTACGTGGAAATGAAACAGGTCGAAGCTCCACAAGTCAAGTCTGCAGGGTGGTGACATCTCACACTAAGGTGTGTGAACAACACTTCCTAAAGAAGTAGGGAGAACTGTGACAGGCTCAGATGCTGGTGACGCCACAGGGCTGACACTGTGGACTCACTGGCGCTCCTGCTGGTGTTCTGGAAGGCCCCATAAATATCATCTCTTGTCCTTATTTGAACGCAGAATAAATTCCAAGGGAGACCTAGGAGCCTGATGCACTGGAGACCAGAACACCAGTGTGACTACTAATGAAAGTGTCTGGAAACTATAGCACAGGTATGAAGGCTGAGTGAGTGGGCCAGAACTCCCCTGGAATAAGTAGGCTCCCCCAAACTGTGGGCCTCCTCTGCTGGGCTTACCATACAGCAGAGAGGGCCCAGAAGGTCAGCTCTCTGCAGGAGAGCAGGTCCTGAAGAAGTCCTCCTCCCAGGCTCAGCAATGAGATCAGGCACTCTGGTTCCCATAGAGGGGAAGAGAAAGTGATGGGGCTAGAAGCCAGGAATATTTCTCCAAGGATATCACTTTGCATTAAAATAGGAAGAATGGGAACTAAGCATCCTTACCCCAGCCACCCTCAGAGGACACTGCCATCAGCCCAGCCACACGAGAGGGCTGGCACTGCCTCGACAGGCTCACGGGCCAAGAGACTGACAGAGGGCATCTAACGAGACCGTTGTGGGTGGCTGTGTCCTCCCCATCTTTCCCCTCACATGCCTCCCTTCCTGGATCATGCCGGGGAAGATTGAGATCAACAAACCTGAACGTGTTTTGGTTTGAGGTTTGGCAAATTCTATAACTCCAAAGTATTCCACAAATGTTTTGTGTTCTGCAAAACCAAAAAAACACCAGCCAAGTGCTTTCCCCCCTAATTTTTAAGCCCATGTGTTTAAAAGGAAATGTAATCCGTATGTTTGGGGTACATTTATATGCAACTCGACAAACCATGCTCATCTGTATGAGCTATTTGATGTCTAACAGGCATGGGGAAGATCACAGATTTGTAAGAACTCAATTAGCAGGAGAAAGGCAATAGACAAGGCGCTGGTTGGAAGGCAAGGACCTAGGCTCTGATGTTGGCACAGAACCACCAGGAGATTTATAGACAATCCTCTACATCCCCAATCCTTCCCCCATCTGCAAAATGGCCTTAATAATTCTTGCCCTCATGAGATCCTGCAGGCAGCAAGGATTAAATGGTGATAGCCAGGTAATTTTGAGCTTTCCAAGGAGAAAATACAGGGGCCACTGTACTTGCGCCAACAAGTTTATTTTAGCCTGGCTTCCTGGAGGCCGGAGGATAAACTGGCTTCTACCTTTAATGATTCATCCTTGCTCCATTTAGTGAGACAGGTGACCTCAGTGTCATTGTTTCGCCTGTTTGGGAAGTTCAGCCTGACTTCCTGTCCTCCACTTGGGAATCCCTTGTTCACAGGGGTGGAGAGAGTGGATGACAGTGTCCTGGGCAGGTGCACAAAGACAGGCAGAGAACATTCAGGTTGTTTTATTTGGAAAATAGAAGCTCCTGAGTACTTGAGTCATATCTTTAAATAGATGAAGGGTTTTTAGAGAAAGACTTCTGTTCTCCATATCTGCTGAACAAAATAAGTCCGGTTTAAACTGTTGGCACGACAGAGCAGAAAGTGCACAGGCTTTGAAGTCGGGCGACCTTGGGCTTTGGTCCCTGCTCCGGCTCCACTGCGTGACAATAGGGAAGCTGCTTAAGCTCTCTAAGCCTCAGTTTCCCTATTTGTAAAATACAGGTTGTTTTGAAGATTGCAAGGAGTAGAAGTAAAAGGTCTGGAACCCAGTAAGTGTTCAATCTCAGATAACTTCAATAATTACTAATTTTACTTAAAATAGCCTGCAGGTTTTAATAGGACTTAATGAGGACTTTCCATACTCTCAGAAAAATAACTAGATAAAGCACTGAAATGGGCTAATGGGGATCCACAGTTCTACTTTCCTGGAGTCCTTATGAAGAGCCATTCACCAAGCAGGAGAGAGTTGCAGAGCCATAAGCTATTCACCAGCCTTAAGGGCAAAAACAGACCAAGGCCACAGGATTGTCTGAAGGTCCCTTTTTCCCCCTGAGGAGACAGGAGGACCTCAGGGCTTGAACCGGGATGTCATGACAACTTCCTAACCAGAGGCAAATACTTCAGGATAAATGGCCACATTCTCAAGTCCATTAAAATGGGGGTCCATTTCCCACAGCAGAAATCTAATGCTGGTCCATGCAGCTGATCTATTCTAATTTTCTGTTCCAGGCCTTGCCTCTGAAAAAAGACTCCAATGGGAGAGTAAAGCAAAGAAAAAAAGAAAAGCTTCAGGGCACCAAAAGGAAAATAAACACTCTAACCACCACTGGAGAGACAGGAGAAAAGAAAAAGAAAGTACTTGAGTAAGTACTTTCAGTTCCTGAAAAGGATGCAGCAGGAAACAGCTCACGGGCACACAGAAACTTGTCGGGACAAAGAGGACTGTCCCTCTGAAATGAAAGGAACAGCTCTTTGTTCTTCACTGGCTAAATTTTGAAAGCCAAGGCTTTTGTCTTGTTTTAAACAAAGACTCGTTGAACAGGAAAGTATTTGGCCTGGAGTCCATATGCCCGAGTTCTCACTGAGCTGTATCACCAACTAGTTGCTTGACCTAAAACATACTATTCAGTTTTGTCATCTGCAAACTGCAAGTTTAAGTGGATTTTATACTTCATTCAATGGGTGTGACCTTAAAGAATTCTGAGGTAAATAAAATTTTATAGACATCTAAATGTATTTGAAATATACAGTAAGGGTTTCATAAAGAAGTACCGTACTTTCATAAATCATTTTGTAAAGGAAACAATCACTACAACCAATTTTTATCAAAAATCTGGATTCGAATATAAGGGGCCACACAGTTTATGAAGTGATTCTAAATATAAAACTAGTTTATCTGAAAATTCTTGCAGAGAAAACAGCAAAGATAACTGCTGACAACCTGGGTCATTCCAACATGAAGAAATGCCCCCAATTTGGAAAATGTCTTTACGCAAAGTAAGTAGTTCTCACAAAGCCTACACCTTTGTAAGAATTGTATGTCACATTTGCTGTTTCACTGTGACTTACGTAAAATTAAATTTTCTGACTGAATAACCTTAGATCAATCTGGTTTCCCTGGCAATTCCAGTTTTCTCCTAACTCTCTCTGGGGAACCGGTTTTACATGTAATCTTAGATAGGAGGGATTCAGACAGAAGAAAGAAGAATTAGCTAGAAAACACTCTAGTCTCAAAGACCATTTACAACAGGAGCAGAGTTCTATACACAGCAGCAGTTCCTAAGGGTCTCACTGTCCAGCATCCTACTCATGATGGCGATGTTAGGTCACCCACAACAGTGGTGCTGTAGAAACCCTCTTTAATAAGGCAGAAAACATCCAATATGTTTTGGAAATATTTCCCAGAAAAAAATGGTTGCTTTTTTAACAAAGTTATAGTTCTCAAAGGTTAATAATTTTGTAAAAAATTTTACTTGTCCACAATTACGTATTTTCCTGATAATAAGATATTACTGTAGGTACTGTAGGCACATATAGATGCTTTTCAGGAAAAGTAGCAATCTTTTGATGATAATAAACCATAGCAAATGTGTTTTTAAGCAACTGAATTACCAAGTATGATATAGAGGGGAAACCACCATGAGGGATTTGATCTGCTAGTTTAATTTAGTGTGTTCAAGAATCTGGATAATTCAGCCTTTGGCAGGGGCAGCTTTTTCACTCTTCAATCAGCTGCCTATTTCTCTGCACAGTGGCTTAACATGCAGTTTTCCAAAAAGCAGGAGCCAAATGCCAGCAATGGGATGTGGTGGGGATAATGTCATATAGAAAAGAAATGCCCGTGAGTCTCTTTCCCAATTGTTCTTACCTGTTTCTTCCAGAATCTCTGAATCCTTTAGCAAAAGGGTTCCGGTCAATTTTTAATCTGGTGATCTGGAAACCAACAAAAAAGCATGAATTGTATTTTCATTAATGAACTTCTTTTTCAGTTGCTCCTTAAAAAAATTAACAACAGTCACTCTAGTAATAACAGCTAGTGTTTTTATTTAGTTTCTTTTTAGTTGGATATTTACATTGAAGTTGATACAGGACTAAGGCCTGGCACACAGATATCTGACCCACCTGACCCACATCTCCCTAAAAAACAAGGTTTCCCCAGTATGACTCTGTAAACTCTTTTTTTACTCACCTTTCTTGCCTCAAATGGTGATAAACAAAACAAAAGCACTGAAATAGAAAACTGGGTCCATGGTACATGACATACAGGAGGTCCCTGGAAAGTGTTTATTGAATGAAGGAGTAAATAAGTGAGTAAATAATGAATGAATGGATTCTGCCAACCCAGTCAGGTGGAATCACCATGACAACCTGCTCATCTAAAGGACCCAAATCATTAACTGCATTAACCATTTTACTTAAGTTGTGCCATTCCAGTACCTACGGATTGTTCCTTTAATGACCTGAAATGGTCTCATAAAAGACACAAGAAGTAGTTATTCTTTTGTCTAAAAATGTGTGACTAGATGGGGCAGAATGCAGTGTGCCTCTTCCAATCTCCAAGGCTCACAAGAGAATCAGGAGAAATGGAGAGGCAGCTTCATAAGGCTGAGCAAACCCAACACAACCTGCATGGCCCAGCTTAAACAGGTTCTTAGGAGCCATCTGGTCAACCTCCACTCAGTGCATAAGTACCTATCTCATCCTATCCTAGCTCCCTCAAGTTCTGCAGTGTCTGTACATATTATCCTGGTGCCTCTAAACTGGAACAAGTGCAACCAACAAATTCCATATGCACTCTAGTGTTCCTACTTTCAGCCTTGGTCATGGGACACATTTCAATAACTTCATGTCTAAACCTGATGTTAATGACTTACTACATTCAAGCAATAGAGACACTCAAGCAACAGGGGCGGGGGCTAGGGAGCTCGGTAAAGGAGGGAAGGCACTCTCAATGAAAAGTAATTCTAGAAATGAAGGAATCTCCTTATTTGAGATCATCTTTTTTTCCCCAATAACTGCATAACTTATCACTAGGATGCTCAAGTTCTTTCCAATGTTGCAAATCTTCCATCAGAATGGGATTTCCCAAAACCACAGTCTTTAAAAGTCTTTAAAATTCAACATGAGATTCTGATGAACAAACTTGAAAGTACCAAAGTTATTTTCCCCTCAACATTCCTTGCCTCTAGAATGGCATACTAATAATGCAGCACTAATAATGCAGCAACAGCAATTTTACATCTATTTTATAGGCCAGAGCAGGAGCCTGAAGCTTTCCGAAGTCCACTGTCTGCCACGTGGATACTGAGTTGAGTTTAAAGACCGTCACTGTGTTCTGTTTTTTACTTAAAATCAGTCCTTTCTTCATAATCCACAGCAATAAACCCCACACCACATTTTCTTTTCAAGTTGGGGTTATAATATTTTATTTTCTCTTTCAAGTTGGCTTATCCTGTCTGACTCATTTATGATAGGGGTTTCTGATATATGATTGTGCTGCCATGTTTCAGGGGCCTCCTAAGACCCTGTAAATATAATGACATTCTATATCATGGGCCTGGGAGAAGAGGTTGAAAACCCACTTCCTACAATTCACTGGATCTTGGGACAAGGGGCCTGTATGGAGATTTAATAGGCAAATGCCATCAAATGTTAGGAAAAACAACACCTCTATACTTGTTTCAAAGCTTTTAACGTGAGATTCAGAGAACTTTATCAAGAGTGTTGTTCCACTACTCATTATGGATTTATTATCAAGTGTCTTCTGTGTGCAAAGTAATGTGATAGGTGGCACAGCTGGCAGAATAGTGGACAATCAGTATGTTGTTATGTATAGGCTTTCCCCCCAACCCAAGAAGCTTATAATCTAGAGGAGAAAAGCAGACATAGACACTAATAATTGCAATGTAAAATAGGAAGTGACTAGGGTTGCCACAAAAGCAGAGTGTCATGAGAGCTTAGAGAAGGTAGGGGTTAGTCCAGGTTAAAGGGCTCTGAGGTCTCACTTTGGAGGTAGCACACGAGCTACATTTGAGTAGTTAATTTTCAACCCTACCCCATAATTATGTTTATCATTTAGACCCTAATATGCCTGTCTGTCTCTATCTCCCACTGTAGACCTGGTCACCATCATCCACTGACTAAACTACTCTAAATAACTTTCACACTGATCTCCCTTCTTCCACTCTTGTCCCTGCCCAGTCTCCTCTACACAGCAACCAAGGTAGTCTTTGTTAACAAGTCACTGGACCATGTCATTCTTTCCTGTGGCTACCACTATGCTCAGAATGCAATCCAAGCTCCGTGCCTGGCCTGGCAGGACCAGCCTGCCCTGGCTCCTGCCTACCTCTCTGTCCCCACCCACACTCCTCTGTCCCTGGTTCATAGGCTCTAGCCCACCTGGGCTGCTCTCAGTGCTGGAAAATGCCAAGCTCACTCCCTGCTCAGGCCCCTCACACTCACTCTCTCTCCAGACAAAAACATTCTTTTCTATACTCTTCATATGGCTGACTCCTCCTCTTCCTCCTAAGTCTCACTCTAAATGTTATCTCCTGAGAGAGGTTCTCCTTGAATGCCCCTCCAAAATAGCATACCTCTACTCTCTTGAACTGCATCCCCTTTCATTCCATCTTGGCTCTTAACCCAGTTGACAATTATACATTTATTTTATTGCTCACATATTTACTATTTGTCTCTCCCCTGGGCTACTGGTAGGAACTCTGTCTATTTTATAGACCATTTTATGAGGCAGAATATACCATGACATGCTATTCACACTCAGTAAATATTTGTTCAATGAATGAATGAATGAGTAAGTGAAGGATGATGTGGGAAGCAGGAATCGCCAATCCCAAAGTCACATCAAGCCTTAGAGAGTATACACCAAATGATTCCCTCAATCCTATTTGCTTTCACTGTAGGCAATACAGACAAAAGTCTTAAATGTCCTTCCAGTGAGAACAAGGTCTATTAGTAGCTCCCTGTGCAGCCAAAGCTTTTCTACAGGAAAATCATGTTGAAACTCAGTTCAATAATAATGAGGAGACATAGAAAATACAGAGTTTGTGAAAGTATTTTTCTTCACTAATTTTATTTCCATAACCTTACACTGATTTGTCTCATCTGAGTTATTGAAGACTGTGGCCTGTGAGGGGGTGGTTGCTGGCCTGGCACCATTAATTTTAATCATTTTCACTGACTTTTTGCCTACTAACATAGAGGCAGTTAATAAATGAGATATTATACACAAGAATGCACAATGCAGACATAAACTGCACAACCTTCAAAGAAAATGAAATCTTGAGTATGATTTTACAGAACCAAGGATGCAAGGCTCTGCCCTAATAAACGCTCTCTTAGTCTTATTTTTTTTTTTACCATATGGTTTAAAGAGTGTTCCACTGGAATTTAAGAAACCAAACCTTAGCCTGTGTGAAAAAAAAGTTTTTACACTGATTTGATTGGAAAGTTAGGGTAAAACTGGCTCACTAGTTTAAGATATAATGAGTGACTCAGAAATCCTATTAGATTTGCTTACACAAACCTGGCTGTGGTTGCTGACTTTCTAGCTGGTTCATGTAGCCAATTCTCATCAAGAAATAAGACTGTGTTACCTGAGGAGAATGGGGCTGTATCTTTTTGAAATCTAGTTTCCTGTTTGGGGGGAAAAAAACCCTCAAGGTTCAGCAGGCTTTTTCCCTTAGAGAAGACAAAGATTCTGTAATGGAAATTTCCTGCTAATTCCATGAGGACATGTTGGCGTCAGCCTCTTCCAAGAAAAAGCATAAAGTGTGGAGTCACCTTTATTCCAACTTCTACCACCTTATTCTCCACGATGAGATTCTGGGCACAGTGCACCCTCCTCTCTGCCACAGGCTGGCCAAGTTGGCACTCTGAGAGCAAATAACAGTAATAATAACTTCAGTATGCTAGCAGCCCCGGGAGTCTATGGGTCAGTCAGCAAGGGTGGGAAGAAGAAATGGGAAAGGGGGAAAGAAAAGCATAAGATGTTTCATGAAATAGAAAGTCTTTCTTCATAGTTGACTATTTATACCCAAAAAAGCAGAACCACAGATATATAAAGAAACTGGTAGTAGAAGAGTATCAGCTAATCATTCATTCAATCATTTTCTAAGGATATATCCAGAGCTCTTCTCTATGGGACAGGCACAGATGTCTTAGAATTATGGAGATGAAAGTGTCCTTCACCTTGACTAGTGGCTTCTGGGCTTCAAAATTTCATGGGCCAGCCCTGGCTGGTATGGCTCAGTGGATTGAGCACTGGTCTGTGAACCAAAATGTCATCGGTTCAATTCCCAGTCAGGGCAAGTGCCTGGGTTGCAGGCCAGGTCCCCAGTTGGAGATGTGCGAGAGGCAACTGATTAATGTTTCCCTCCCTCTCTTTCTCCCCTCCTTTCCCCTCTAAATAAATCTTTAAAAAATTTTCATAGGCCAATTCTACTTTACCCCTTCCAATTCAAATATCTTCTAATATTTGAAAGATCAACATTGATATTCCAATTTTTTATTCTACCAAGTGAAGAGAGTTAACACCTACTATCTCTTGTTGTCATTAGTTCATAAAATACATGAAATTTTCACTTCAAAAAAGTAAAAAGGGCAAAATTTAAAAATGTAGGGTCTACTAAAGTGAATGTTTGCATGTATAAAAAGTCCCTATCTATACTGTCTTCATTTTTCAACTTTTCAGTGGGCCATAAAAGTGTTCTTCATTGACTGGTGACCAAGAAGCACTGATTCAGACCAAACCACCAACTCGCAAATGTGAATACTGAGGTGGGGGGATTTTTCAAAGGCAATACTCCCAACCTGGTGTTTTCCACCATGCCTCACTGTTATTTTTAATCAAATGTGCAACCATTGTTTTCAAAAAGCTTAAAACATTGAGAGGAAGACTGGACACACACAGGTCAGCAAGTGAGAGGGTCATGACAAAGATACCCTAATAGTTCCACGAGGAAAGCTCACGTGCAGCTGAAAATGTAAGGAAGGTGGTACGGGATTGTTTGTGCACCAAACTTAAAGGACAGAAGGAATCTAAACAGATAAAGTTGAAGGGGACAGGCATTACTGCAGAGATGACAGCATACACAAAAGTAAGGCAGCTATGAAGTACAAGCAGTAAAATTCGAACCAGACTTCTGAACTCTTAGGGATGCCTAATGAGAATTAATGAAAAATTAAGCCTAGACACGTAGTTGGTAATCAGCCACAGAGGACCTTAACTGACAGGCTTGGGATCCTGGTCTTGGCTCCCGAGGCACCGAGGATTCATGGACAACTCTTGACACAGAAATGATGCAGTCAGAGCTGTGCTTTTGGAAGACCCAACTGGCAATGAATACATGCGATGGCTGGTGAGACAATAAGCTTGCAGCCCAGGTGGCTCTGCTGGAAGCTATCACAACAGCCCAATGTGGGGCAGGGCCAGAGGGGAAGGCCACGGGATGGGGAGGTAAGGTCCAGAACGAGAGCAGAAGCAATGAGATTAGAAAGGAGAAAATATTCCATTGGTAGAAGAAGCAGAGTTTAGTGGTAGATTGGATGTGGGAGAGGCCGGTGTCCAGCCTGGGTGACAAGATGGAAGTCAAAAGGAAACACAGGCTTCAACAGTGGAGAGGACCGGGTGGAGTCACAAATGAATAGTATAGTTTGGAGTATTTCATTTACCAGCAACAAAACACCATGTCCCCACCTCTCAAGTGTGGACTCACTAGAACTGCATTGGTCTAGGGTATTGTAGAGGTTGAAACAAGTGTACAGACATGAATGCTCATAATTTTCAATACTTGAAAACTGTGTGTCAACTACCTCTGTTCGATGACAACAAATTGCTCCCAACTCTCATTAAAAAGCAAGTAGGAAAAAAGGAAGGAGAAATGATAAATTCAACGCTAACAGAGACCTTAGAAAGTATAGGTCAACTGCTCATTTTCTTGAAGAATGAATCTGAGCCCAGAAAGAAAACGTGACTTGCTCAGAGTGACACAGGTAGCCAGTGGAAAATTTAGGACAAAAGCCCAGTCTCCAAATGTTGGGTGCACTGCTGTGTGTGGACAGGACTCTGCCCTCCATTAGGAAACTGGGTAACCTTGCCCGCCTTCCTTTATTGTCCTTTCTTCATTGTGTTCCTCCAAGCAAGCTCCTGAGAACCATGGTCTGACCACTGGCATTTTTCCTCTTTACTCTCATAGAACTCCTACCCACCCCCTTAAAAAGACATATAAGAAGTAAGCAATTTTCCATAAAATACTAATTGTCCTCATGCTGGAAGGTTGAGGGCAATAAAGCCACAGTAATCGGTGAATACAGCTCACAGAAGAGAACAGTCTGTGCTACCTGGCCTCTTCAAGACAAGCCTGAAAATGATTGTTTAGCTCACAGCTCTGACTTACAGGATGCAGGCCTCAAGGTTCCTGGGGGAGAGAGCTGAGGTTAGTTTGCTTTATTACAAGTCACTGCATTACATTAAATCATATCTACACAGACAAAGGGAATGTTAAACAATCATGCACGCTGATTTATCCAGGGACGGGAGGCTTGTTAAACAAGCTGTTATCTTGACTTCAGAATGGGCAGAACTGAGTATGACTCATCTATTTTGAACGTCTGCATATCATGAATTCACCAACACGACATGAGAACGGAGAGATCAAAGTAGTTACCTATTGATTATAATTTCTTCAAGAGCCAAGGCGACTCCTCCAATTCCCGACAATCCCCTTTCTCCTTAATGAGCAATTTCTTTAAAATAGCCTCTACTCCCCGCTCTCCTTCAAGTCTGTGTGGACCTGGTCATTTAGCAATGTCAGCTGACTGCCATTAATTAGATGCCAGGCTGGTGTCAGTGACTTTATGCATGTTCCCTTGTCTAGGTCTCATGGGGCTGGGACATTTCAGACCAGGAAACAGGTTGAAAGGGGGTAAGAAAGTTGTTAGAGGTCATATAATTCATCACTAGAAAAGTCAGAAATCGAACCAGGTATGTCAGTTGCCAAATCCCATGATCTTAATCACAGTTTCCTGCCCCCAGCAAGCTGCCATGGCCCCGTCCCAGTCCAGGTATAGACAAAATATTTGTACAACAAGAATGTACTCAGACGCAGGAAAATGCCTATGAGAGAAGGCCAAGGGAGAGAAAGGGGTTTCGGGTACCCACGTGTGGTTTTCTTTCATTGTCACCATGAGCTGTAGCTTTCTAGCTTCAGCCTGAGTTACCCTAGTGACCCTCCTGGCCTCTAGAACTGATCTCAATGAGCTCACTCGCCACTGTTCTAGTTTGTCCTACAAACTAAATTCTAAAGTAGTAGAATTTATTGCCACATCTCTGCCTTCGGGAATAGTCTTGGGATAAAATCCAATCTGTTATTCAGAGAACTGAGACTTGTACTTTCCCAACCACAGTTAATCCCAAGGTTCTAGTCACTCCAAAGACCGAGTCTATGTTGCCACTCTATCTTCTATCAGAGCCTGAAACACCTTGATGGTTTGAGTTTTCTGTAGGGTCCTCCACAGCCTCTGCAATTGTACCATCTAAGGTGTTTGAGAATATTCAATAGTTTTTAAATAGCACCCAAAGCAAACTAAAGCTCTTCTTATACTTCAGATCAAACATGGCATTCACAAGGGAAATCTGACACTTGGAATGCATTAGAACTGCTGGGAAAACTTAACATTTACCAGGCTAAGGGGTTGTTGTATTTCAAATTCTTCTGAAGGTGAGAGCATCTAAGGACCCTTATTCAGACGTATCATGAAAGATAGAGACGCTCTTCCTGTATCAACCCACTATATGACTCGCCTTCATATAGTAAGCACTCGATAAATACTCAGTAAATAAGTGCTTTTCCTCTACTTCTTTCTTTGTCAGAGCACTACGCAGAGTATCAAATACAAAAGGGAGTGAGTATCATAGTGTGATTTCATTGTGCTCCAAGCAGGTCCAAAATAAAAGTATGCCGACTTTCAAGCAAAATAAGCAATAACATTTTGTTTCAAGGAAAAGGATTCATTGGAGGATCCTATTAATTAGACAGACTGCCAAAAGATGAAATGCAATCTAATTTACAAAAATGACATTCATATGCAACTTTTAGGGAATTGCACTAAGTTAGATCATTTGTATATCCAAAAAAATCATTGTTCAGAATGCCCAATAATCCCAGACTTGGTCTCTCTCCCCCTCCCTGACCCACATACCTTCTACCTTAGTCTGGCTAATTCAGAAATATGTCTTGACACTAGAAAAAGCATCAGCTCTTCCAGGAAAATTTCCCTCATTCTCCCAAAAATCAAGCAATACCCTGTCTACATCTACTGTTAAATTATTCTATTGTATTATCATTATATATATATACATGTCTTTCATTCAACTAAAACTGTTTAGGGAGAAGTCTTAACCTGCTCAACTTCTCTACTAAGCTTGGAATATTATCAGTTCTCACTCAATATTTATGGAATGAACGGACATATTACTGACATTAAGACATACAGATCTTAGGGTGTAACTGGTGATCACACATAAGTAAATTTAGACTGAAAGTGCAGGTGAAGCTGTGGATCTTAAATAGAATTTTAGAGGCCTGGTGAGTTTAATGCAGGCGGGGCAGACATCCACGAAAAAGGGAAGGAAGGAATCAGACCCCAGTACTTGCCCATGATGAAGACCATTTGCCAGGACGTGGCAGAGACTGTGAACATGGGTACGAGTACAGAGAGATATGGAGATGACTTAGGAGGTTTGCTCTTCTTGGGCAAAGATCTTGTCTCTGATCTAAATCTAGACCATGCCAGCTGCCACCAGGCATTCCTGCCTTGTCATCACCAGTGCCTTGGGAGCCCTGCAAGCCCGCTGTCTCTCATTCCCTGCTCCTCAGTGCCATGTACAAGGACTAAGCATTTCTTACCAAAAGTCTGAATAAGCTCATTTAAGAGCAGACACGGCAGGCAGCCTCTTACCTGCTGGTTCTGATAGGCTGTGACTGTGGTGAACACAGTCTCGGGAAAGTTGAACGTCTTCACTCCATCCCCAACGGGGACAGGTTTGGTGGGTGAAAGGTCGCTGCTGAAATCCTTGCGAATCACATGAACTCGGGGCTGGTATTTGTGCATGGAGTGCAGAATGATCTGAAATGAGAAGGGGAAACATGAAGCCAGGGTTGGCTCTAAGGTCCCTTCATCTTTTCAAGCTCTCATGCAAATAAAATCAGAAAAGAAGCATTATTCAAAGAGCACAGATGGGGGTAAAATGTACAGAAAACCGGAAACCGGTGTACTTGCCCATGGCAGGAAGGACTAGGTAACTGGGGAGCATTGCATACAACTGTACAGCACAGCATCCCAATCATGGGATGTGGAGGCCATGTTCGCTTTACTCGAGTAAATACCGAATGACTGTCCTGCTACCCACAGACATCAGGCCACTAAAAGGTCTCAGACCACATGACAGTGATTCCCTCCTGCTCCGAATTTGCAGCACAGGCTCATGCTATCTTTAAATTCTATGGGCCATTGTTTGCACTTTGTTAGTGAATTTATAGACAATCTCTTATGTCAGGTGAGAGTGAGTACAGTGTGTTCTTCCTTCCTCAGAAAAACATCCTTTTCTTCCAGACAGAAGCCATGATTTTAGCTGCCCTGATCTTCCCATAACTCCCAGTATGGACCCTGTTGTTCAGTGAAAATTCAGTGGCTGTTTTACTGCAAAAAGCAAATGAGTGGCATCAGGTGCTCCAATTATGCCTGGAAAGCCTTAGGGCCTATTCTTTCCTTATAAATTCAGCCAGAATTGATAAATTCTCTTGACAATCAGCCAGAACTGTCACGTCAGTTGTTTCCCTGTGAATTATTCTACTGCATGTTGTGCTTTCTTCCCCCACTTTCTGATTCGCCCCATGTTTCTGTCCCCCCCCCCGAATGCCCCCCTGACTAGACTGTGCGTGCGGGAGCACACGGCTTCTGTCTGACAAACACCACCTGATGCGTAGCAGACGTTTGCAAATGCTAGATGTGTGATGAATGAAATTTCATAGGAAGCAAAGAAACGTTGATGCTTCCTTTTTTAAAGGTGACTAAATAAAGGCTTTTATTTTATCTGTTTGCCAAAGCCTGGGGCCAGTCACCTCTAAAGCAAAAAGGGGAAGAGGGAGGAAGAGGGAATTGGGATTCTTTGACTCACATGTCCTTGATCATCCAGTTCATTGTTGGTCAGCTTGAGCTTGTCAAAACTGACCACCTGTCTCATCCAAGTGTCTCCAGAAGCTAGAGAATCGGGGTGTATATAAACTCTCGGAGGCACGGGGGAATCAGCATTGCCGGCCACCATCCACTTGGAGCTGTGATACACGTATCTGAGAGAGGGAAAGAGGAGAGCTCAGACACATATGCAGGGAGGGAATAGACGCCCAGGAAACAAGCAGGGACAGGAGAGAAGGGACAACGAGATGACAGGAATGGAGAAGTCATGAAGATTAAACAGAACACAACGGACAAAAAGAGAAGGGTCGGTCACAAGGAAAACGAGACAGAGATGGAAATGGAGGATGAGGTGGGGTGGAGAGAGCAGAGACGTGTTGTGGTTAATGATCAAAGCTGCAGCTCTCACAAGGAAAACATTCTCACAGCCTTGTTCTTTTTTCTCTCTCTCCTTGCCTTGCACCCCTGTGTGCATACAGGCAGCCTGAACCCACGTGGCCAGCTATGGAAACGGTATTTTACTGCAACCTTTCACCTTTCAAATGCAAACCATATAATCCGTTGGCCACTTGTTCAGGATTTGGTTCCTTATTAAAAACATCTTCCATATTGTCCTATAAAACACAGCCATGTGCAGAGACCCTCCAAGCAGCTCACTTGTTAACCATTTCCTGGCTAAAGATCTCAATTTTGAGGCATTTCTGGGAACACGGAGGGCCTTTGCCTTAGCAACCACCCCCAGAAACACCACCAAGTCTTCCCGGTGAGCGTTTCCTTTGATGAACCTCATTTTGAACATTGTCATCTACCATATTATTTCCCCCCCTGCCAAAAAAATCACTGGAAATGAGATGTTGTTGGTACCAAAGGAGGTCAGTTTTCCAGACTTTGCCAATTCCCCTGTAGTTCTGAATAGTGCTCTCCATGGATCTGACCCACCCTGTTTCTCAGTAAAGGGGCACGGGGGCCCTGCACCGTGGCAGATGGAGGCACTCAGCCCAAATCCCACCTCCCAAGTTCCTCTAAAGCAGATTAGAAACTTCTCCGCTCCTAAGTCTTGCAATCAAGGCCAGCTCTCTCACCCTAGCATAGTAGTCCTGGTCTTTGCCATTCACCTCTCTCCTCCGAATTCATGGGTTTAAGGCCAAATTCTCAGACACTTCAAAAACAAGCCATGACCCATTGTTCAGACTGAGATCTCAAGAGATCAATTAAGCCACAACTTGCTCCGAACAAGAACTACGTGTAAGCCATCCGAGACACATAGAAACTATGTTGGCTTTTTATGACTTGGAAGGAAAACTCTTTTAACAAACTAGTTCACAACCCATGTTAATGAATCACCCCAATTAGATGTTCTTCTTGACCCAATTCTCCTATTCTCCTCCATCCTCCACAGGATAATCCACCAAATACATGACTGAATGTACTGCATCGGTTCACTTCTCCTGCCCCTCTTCAACATAAATCCTTTTAATTCAGAATTCACAAACCAAGTCATTCCATATGTTAATCACTTTTGATGTTATCTGAATTCATTTTAGCCTTACAATCCATTTGATTTTTGCTACCCTGGCAGACACTACACAATCCCACTATCCCCAGTGGGATTCCAGACCCACCGTTACTGAGTCCCGATTTCCTGCCTCTGGTGAATTTTCCTGCCCGGCACTCTGCCACAGGCCATTGGCATGTCCTCCATCCTTATTCCCTGTACAGTGCATTATACAGTGCACTGGTAAAATGCTCCATCAAATGAGTTTAAAGGGTAGTTATGGAATACTCACGATGCCCACAACTCCACATCCCAGAGCCATCCATTACCTGTATCTTTTATTGTCCACAGGCACAATGTCCATTGCTATGTAGTACTGCTGGTGTGGGTCCAGACCGGTGATCTTCACTCTCATGGCAGGGAACATCCTCCTGTGCAGGGAACACAGTAGGAAGCTAAGCAATCGGAGGGGCAGCAGTAGCAGAAGTGAAAGCTCAGAAAGTCTCCTCTCATTAGGCACTTTAAGCCCAACAAAGTCCAATGGCCTCTAGTTCACAGTGCAGGCTGATTTTTTTCACTTTGGAAATTATCACTATAAAACATGGTGAGAGCTTAACTTACACTGACCTATTTGATGGTTCATACACTCAAAGGGCTCATAACATACCCTGCTTTATAGCTGTGATTGGGTAGGCAGGTAGGTAGATAGATAATGTTGTATATCCACCCATACATTTCCTATTAGACTATACCATTCCTGAATATACTTATACTCTTATACTTAACACACCTGAGTAACTTATAATCATCTTACTCTCTAAGCAGCTAATCAGAGTTGATTGGTTGACTGTTGCTGATCATGAAATATTTCCGATGGACTGATTCTATTTGAAAATGACCACTCTAAAAATAACGTCTCAAGACAAAGAAGGAAGGCGCTACTACCAGTTTCCAAACAAAAGGCCATCAAAGGCTTTTTTTTTTATGCATAAAACTGTAGAAAAATTTCTGCAAGTTCTCAGGCTGTCAACATGTGTGTCAGAGGAAGGACCCTGTGGAATAGGGAGCAAATACCAAAGGAATTCTCGTGGCCTCTGGGCAATACCTTGTTTCTACCACAATGGCTTGTTAAACTTGCCAAAGCAAGCAAGGTCAGGATATGGCACTTTACAACTACTCTCATAATTGAGGAGGGAGCAACCCAAAAGAGGTATTGTGTTTCAAGGAGGCTAGAATAAACTTCACTGTTCTTCTTTAACCATAAGAAAGAAGAAAAATATCAAGCTCCTTTTTGAATGTCATTCATTTAGAAGCCAGACATAAAAAGTGCTTGGTTCAAAATTTGGATTGCCCTGAATGTTCTGTAGGGTACTTGTACACAAAATGCTATGTTAAGCTTAACCATCTGGGGCCATTTAGTCGAGCTGGGCAGAGCACGGTGCTAATGAGGTCAAGGTCACAGGCTTGATCCACATACGGCCTAATTGGCTTTGCTCTATTTCATGGCCATAGACCATACCCTGGCCCCAGACAGCCATCTTGCAAATGTGCACTGGTTGTTTATATGAGGGGCTTTCTGTGCTAGTCACACATTCCACCAAAAGCAACTTAAAAAGCAAATGCCCTCTATAGTAGGTCAGTGCCATCATAATCATATTTAGGGAAAGCACAAAAGGGACTATAGACCTTTAGCAGGGATGATGGCTAATTCTTAAACATTTACAAAGAGTAATATACAACTATTCCTTCTTTCTCACTTTAAAACTTTTCAGAAGCTTCCACTGGTACGCCGTTCTAGATTTTTCCCTCTACTCTCACAAGTTTAATTAGAAAGCCTTATATTTTAATCTTATGGTGGGCTAATGAAATTTGATGGTGGACTACTCATAACTGCTAAATCTAACATTTAGGCATAGGTTAGACACCTTGACCCACTAATTCTTTACAAAAATTTGAGAACCTTCATCTATAGATCTAAATAAGATTAGTGATTCCTTTCTTAATAGAAATGACTTACAATTGCCCAGGATGTATAAATGGTTGGAGAGCATATTGCTAGGGTTGGAGAGAAAGTCCTCTCACTTGCTATCTGAGATAAGAAAATGTGGTTCCTTTCATCTGTGGAGGCTTTTTACATTGAAAAACATGAATTTCTTTGCTTGTTGACTTCAAGTAAAGGGATTAGATGTTTTTAAGTTGGTAACCTGTTTTGTCTGGACATTTATGTGAACTAGAGTTGAAAAGGTACCTGTCTCTTCCCACTACCAAGTTCTAAAATGAATGAGCTATGTGACTCTGGATAAGTCATTTAACCCAATCACCTACAACACAAATGCAAGGGACTAGATAATCTCCAAAGTGCCTTCCTGCTTAAAAATTCTAGGATTATATTTGAGTTATTTTTTTCAAAATGTATCAGAAATTGTTTTTTCTTTTTGTTAGTATTTTAGCCTAGAATATCAAGTGAAGCTACGACACCCTGGGGAAAAATTAATCTTCCGTATTTACAACATGAGACGTGTTTGTTTTTATTTTTCTGACTAAATTTAGGCCAATACTTTTGTCTTCCAAACCCATTAATCTGTACAAGCACCTCTGTCCATGGTGCTGATTACACAGATTATGTTGGTATATTCAAATTGAGGGCCTTGTAGACAGCAGTGGTTCTGAATCAACCAGATTACAGTTGGAGGTGGGAGGAGTAGATGGTGACTCAACTCTCTCAAGCCACAAAAGAATAGAGAGTCATACATAACTAACGTTAACTAAGAACATGGAAACTGGAATTCAAATGGAAAAAGACACTACATAGGAAGGAAAAGGAAGTGAAAAGGAAGAAATCAACTAGGGGAACGGGGAGGGGTGAACAAAGTTCACAGAAGAGAAAGCCTTCTTTGCACGTTTCTGAGTTGTCCCAGAGTGACCTGAGCAGAGTTACGTGTAGCAACAACAACCCCTGAGGCAATCCAATACGGAAGCAAAGACTGGGATTTCTAAACCTGAATAAAGGGATGTGACTCAAGAACAAACTGTACGTCTGCACAGGGAATATCTGGATATAGAGAGTAGTACAGAGAGAGGAGAGTAGACTGAAATCCAGGCAGCAAAAAGGAGATGGTACAGAAATTAATGCTCCTTCAGAGTTGTTCCTCCTAAGAAGCCTTTTAATAGTTTCACTCACTGCAAAAACTTAGAGAAGGAAGCGGGTGCTAGAGGGAAAGAAAATGAGTAAGATTCCAGGTTCATTTGAACCTCATGTTTTTACAATGTCCTATTATATCGAGAGGTTTCTCTATATTCAACCATGTGCACTGGAACTAGTCAAAATATTCTTTTACTTTAAATGTCCACATTCACAAAGACAGCTTATGAGCACTGAGGTAGGTCCTTCTGGTCTCCACGACACGAGGCTATGTAGGTTGGCTGGGAAAGCAGGAAAGCCACCTTACTGTTTTAATTTCAACGAACTATCCCTATCGACTCAAGAAGCACAGCTGCCATTTATCTTTATTTAAATCACTTTTATTTTAATCCAAGGGGCAAAAACTACAACTGTCTCTTAAGAGTGGAGAGTTGTAAATGGCTGAGACCATAGTTGTAGAGCCAGACAGAGTCGTGTAGAATTCTGGAGCTGCCCTTCATTGCCGTGTGGCCTTAGGCAAGTTAATTAGCTTCTTCCAGCCTTCGCATCCTCATCCACATATGAAATGATCCTATCCTACCTCACAGGATTCCTGTGAGTTTTAAATAACGCAGTGTATGTTCTGAGTATCCAGCACAAATAGATACCTAACAAAACAGTCTCTTTCAAGGAAATTAAGATTCCAGTGAAAGAGGAGCTTCATGAAAAGTTTATTTCAAGAAAAACTGTGTTTTAAAAACTTTTATTATGCTACATAGTTTTGCAAGAGTTTCCACCAGGTTGCCATTAAAGTTTTGTAATAATCTCAAGCCCACAATAAAAAACAATGGCTCGACGAGCAGGGCTCAGAAGATAAACCAAGGCCAATTCTAATCAAAAACAAAATTCTTACAAAAGCATCTGGCTGCTTTAAATGCCTTAGAAGGTGCAAGTGGTTGCTTGGGAGCAAACTTTTTCTGTTGAAAACGCTGGATGGCCAAGCAACACTTGCTCTGGAAATCGGTTTGGCCGTTCCACACCACGGACCTCCAGTGTTAACTGAAGTCCATTTGTAGACAGAAAATGTCTGTGAGAGTGGAAGTGATTTAGGTTCCAGTGGCCCTTGGAGGAAAAATGGCAAAATCACAGAAAGCACAAGATCCCTTTGCCGAGCTGTCCAGGTGTAAAAAATGCAAGTGCACCTGTATTTGGCTTCACTGACGCTACCTACCACAAATAAGCGAAAAGAAGCAGTGCAACAGCTCCAGCTTTGGCCTCTGTTCTTCGATGGTGGCCATTCAAAGGAACTTGTCCTTACCTGCCTGCTTTGGTGATGATCATCTCAGTTCCAATGTCATGGAACCTCTTCCAGAGGTCAGCACACTGCAGCTCCACCTGAATCTCCTCCATGGAGGACATGGCAGCAGGCACAGGGCCCGTGGCCCCAGGGCCCAGGTCGGCGTGAGTGTCAAAGGGGCAGGAGGTCCGCTCAGCGAGCACCTCGGAGTCTGAACCAGTGCTCTGCTCGGAATCTGCAAAACAAACCATCAGGCCTTAGGTGAGAGCCAGCCGGCACCCCACAACGCCCAGGCCCTAGAGGACGGTAGGCAGATGGAGCGAGGGCATCACAGACCGGGGAGAGGAGAACAAAAGGAGACTTAAAGCTGGGAAGCTCCTGAGCGCAACGCTCAGGGTATTTTATTATATTTTTTATGGTTTGTTTTTGTGATTTATGACCTTCTTTCAGGTTTCGTGTTTCCAACATGACATCTGGCATTTTAGTAAGTTTTAGCAACAGCTGAAGAAAATTGGTCCGCAACAGGCAATATAAAGAGTACTAATATCACCGTGTTGAAGGGCTCGAAGCCAAACTGAGACAACAAAATAAATAAAGGCCGTATTTTAACAACAACAACAACAGACTTTAGCCCCAAATCTAGACGAGACTATTTCACCTGGGGCGGGGCGGGGGCGGGGGCAGAGTCCACGCTGACAACCACGTGTTCTTGAACTCCGTCCTACTCAGCATCACTGCCCATCAGTCAGCTACTTTTAAACACAGCAATTTTCCCTCCGCGTACATATATCCTGGTCATCAAAAGTAATGAAACGTTGTTTGGGATCTTTAGAAGCATTTTGTTATATATTTGAGTAAATGGCTTTTCCTAAGAGTTCAATCAGGCCATTTTGGATGGAAAAAAAAAAAATCCATTGTGAGGCAAGGATATAAGCATATGGAAAAAGTTACCCAAGAAGGCGGTTGAAACAAAGGGAATAAATGAGTTCAGGAGACACCTTGATTGGTTTCTGAAGTATGGGCAGAGGGGAGGGGTGATCCAAACAGGAAGGTAGGATTGAGAGCAACCAAATAAAAAGCTGGCATGCTGGGCCAGATGGTCCTTCCTCCTGTGTCTTCTGTGCTGCTGGAGGGGGGAGGGGTGCAGCATGTAGACTGATGGAGGCTAGCATCAGATCTGCCAGAGAACTCTCTACAATTTTAAAACTTTACTTTCAGGGGCCCAGTGCCAAGACTTGTATCTCTTAAGATTTTCTAAACTTGGATTAGCTAACACAATTTTCTTCTTTAGCCAACACAAGATACTTTGAGACAAGCCTAAGATACTGTTTCTCTCAGTCACCCTTAACATCTGATTGCTTCCCCCCGGAAACAAGCACATTCATAAATAAAGGTTGGAAACAGCAGTGTCCTATGCTAACACCTGACTTTTCCATGCTGTCAAAGGTCATGATCTCTTGGGCATCAGTCCTGGACACCAGCGGGGTAGGGGAAGGGTGGCACAGAATGCCAGGCCACCTTGCTGCCATGCTCACTTACCTGTAGCAGGTTTCCAGGCCTGGGGACAACCCAGCCCACAATACCTTTAATTTTTTTTCCTTCTGGCCCTGTGAAACCTAGGCAGCATTTCTGGCAAGAATCTCCTGCAGCTTTTCCAAAGCCCACAGGGAACAGAGTGCCATTCTCTGCATCCTCCCCAATTCCTCACCCTTCACTTTTGCAGGCATTCGGGGGCCTGCAAGACTGAACCAAGCTCCTAAATAACAGGGAAGTCTCCAGCCACGATCTTTAGTGAATCTGCAATCACGAGTCCAGTCACCATCTCCACAAAAAAAAAAAAAGTTTTATAACTTAGTTTTACATGTCCAAGCATATAATTTTATACCCCGGACTTAACAGGAGCTACTGGTTTTGGTCTCCTTCAGGCGGAAGTGGAGCTACTGGTCCGTGAGAGCTGCTGCAGAGGGCCCGTGGCCTTCCCAGCCAGGTCACGCAGGCTGTTCAATAGCAGAGCCATGGCGTCATCACGCCCTTGCCAAGCGGAGTAATCCCCACCCTCAGAGACATGCACTCCCAGATCCCATTTTGTTTCTGTGATATGCCAACAGTTTTTCACTTATCACAAACATTGTGAATATTTTAAAATTTCTCAGCAATATTTTTTAAATAGTTTTATCCTACTTTTTTCTTTTTTTTGGCTATGAAATCTCCTTGCCATAGAGTGCTATGATTATGGAAAAGTTGGAAACAGACATGCTCAGTAGGGCCCCGTAGAAATTTTGGACCTGTGATTTCCCCACTGTGTGTTTGGGAAAGGGGAGGGGAGGGAAAGATACCACTGCCCTATGTGATAAATATTTAATGGTAGCCAAACAGATTGGGGTTGGAATCAGGGCTATGGCTGGAGAGCTAGGAAGTAAGAGGCTCTACTCTGAATCCACTGTGCCATCTGGAATAAAATGGACACTCAAAATGTAACATTAAACAGATGAATGAATAACCTTGGATGAGTCACATAACCCACAATGGACGTGTTTCCTCATCATGCAACTAGAAGCATTGAACTGAAAAGTTTTCTAATCTCTTCCACTTCTGATGACTTGAAGAACTATGGATCTTCTCTAGTGCAACTTTCAGTCACAACCCAGGCAACCTCAGTTAGAAGCATCACATTTAAAACTGTTTTGGCCAGATGAGTTAAATGAAGAAAAAGACTAAGGGCCCACATTCACATCATCATAGAAGTTAAAGAATTGAGTGGGTATTCTGGTTACAGTTTCAACCAAATCAGTCAATAAGCACCTATCAGCACGTGGCCTCCTATGAGGTACCATGTAGGTAATCTGAAACAGAATCCCAGACCTTGAGAAGTTTCCCAGTTAGTGTTGATCAATTACATGTTTACTGAGTGCTTACTATGTGCCCAATACTGTGCTAGATTCTGGGAAATATCAAAGTACTCAATGGAGAACAAGAGGAAACCGGCCACCCTGACAAACAATCAGGGACAAGGACAAATACCATCATACGGTTTTCCACATCATTACATATAATCTTGTAAGTCTTATCGGAATCCAGAAAAGAGACGGACCCAAGAAGACTGGAACAGTCCTGGGGCACCTGTGGTTACTGGGAAAGAAATGGACAAGTCCGTGGAGGCACAGGCAGAACTGCCCATGAGGAAGATTTCCAGAGACAGTTATTTGTTTCCCAGGAGATATTCTGTGCTCCCAGATTCTCAATCCCTGCCAAAATAGAGCCCAAGTGACTGTTAGACACAAAATACAAGAAACAGCCCACACCTACAATAACATGGATGCACCACATAATGTTCTCAATTGTTTCTTAGATATAATTTGGAAATAAATTAATATCATATTTTATACATTTTTTTAAAACTTCCAGAGTAGTTAGGGCTACCTGTGACAGAAGCTACTTACAAAAGCCTTAAAATAGTAATCTCAGAGTCAAGACCCACAACTTAGGTAAGATAAAGTTTATAGAAGTAAAATACATTTCTAAATCAGAGTTTCATGAAATATTTAGGCTAATCATATCAATTATTTTAGCTATCAATCAGAATGTATAATCAAGTTACCTACATCATGAATGCAAGAAATGCACAGCAGGTTATTTCAATCAAATCGGGTCATCCACTCAGAAATATAATCAGTCCCTCGAAGACCAGAAAACACTTCTGTGCTTTCAAGTTCTTTTATTCTGGGCAATTTGTGACTTCCTGCCTTCAAAAAATAACCATTAGGAACTCACTGGAATGACCTGGAAAGACTTCTTGGTTATCAGATGTCTCCTGTAAAAAGTACTTTAACAAGGAGAATTTCAGAAAATCAGGAGCATAAGTGATAACATTACACATAACTAAAGAATTTAAAGGAGAAAACTTAGGGAACCTGCACTGCACCAGTTACAAGTCACCGGACAGCATCGCGTGACTCGGAAGGTCAAACCAACATATTTATAATCATCAAAAAAATCCCTAAACAAGAGATTCTAACCATCAGTTCACAGTGTCATTCATTTTCTATCCCTGATCTATCTAGTATGAATAGAATGGATACTCAGATCCCACAGAAAGTGGGGTTTAGCTTAGAGCAAGTTCAATTCTCAATTCACACAAAATACTAGCAATTATAAAATAGTTTAATTTATATTTTATACATTATCTAATATGTCCTTCCATTTGATGAAGTAGACGTGGCATATATTTTTATGTCCATTCTGTGAATAAGAAAACTGAGATTAAGAAAAATTGAAAACAGCACGGCCTAGAACAGTGATTTTCTACCTGTGTGCTGTGGCACACTGGAGCGCCTCAAGAGCTTTTTTTTTTTTTAAGACTTTATTTATTTATTTTTAGAGAGAGAAGGGAGTGAGAAAGAGGGAGAGACAGAAACATCAATGTGTGGTGGCTGGGGGCCATGGCCTGCAACCCAGGCATGTGCCCTGACTGGGAATCGAACCTGCGATGCTTTGGTTCGCAGCCCACACTCAGTCCACTGAGCTATGCCAGCCAGGACCGCCTCAAGAGTTTTTAAAACATACAATACCTGAACATTTAGTTGGAGGCACTGACCTCCTTTCCCTTACATTGTCAAATGAAAGAAATGTCAACAGCCCACACAACAAGAGCCATGCAGTGCAAATGAATCAAAATTATACTGATTTTTTTTTGTCAGATTGGCAAAAGGTTGCATTTTTTTTGGTGGGCCACAGAATTTTAGTAATGAGTTTATGCGTGCCATGAGATGAAAAAGGTTGAAAATTGCCAGTGTAGGAGGTAGGACTTCTGTCTCTTGATCCCACGATCAGGTCTCCCCAAGTTCACACTAGGCTCAGCCGTCGCCAAAGCAGCCAGCAATCCTTAACACTTCTTCTCAATGAGTTTGACCATCCTTACAACAGAAATGGCTGAACATGTTTGACCTTGGCCAAGTCACATAGCTATTCTTGTCCCCACATTCCTCGATCTTTATAACCCAGCACAAGCACATTTAATTAGGGGTGTTATAAAGCCCCTTTTCAGTCTAATGTCTAACGATGGACCAGCTCCAAGACCACCAAGTCTAACAGCAGTGAACAATCCACAGGAAGTTGACTTAGTTGACATGTATAGAAAATGCCTGACTTATGTATACTTTGATTTAATATCAAAATTACACACTACTAAAACTAATTTCACAGTCTTCCAGATGATTTCCATCCCCACATAATGAATAATTTTAAAGAATCACTCATTACGACAGCAAACAGCACACACTTCCTCCAGAGGCCCCGCTTCCTGGCCAGGCTTGGGAAGAAGACACTTCACAAGGTCTTGGTTTCCTTGTCTTTACTATTTACTTATCCTTAATTCTATTTCCTTATCTTTACTATTAGGGGCTAGGGAAGCTATCTTCCTGGGCAAAAAAAATATGTTTACGTCTTTATGATAAAATGGAACCCAGCGACTCTGTTGCTAACAGTGTGAGTGACTTCGGACGGGAGATGAACATGAGCTCACAAGAACTCTCTCAACCAAAGAGTTCAAGGTCAGTATCTGCGGAGCGTTTACTGTGCATCCGGCACTCTAAGACTTTCCATACGTAACATCATTGACTAGAACAAATCTGAGAGTTGTTATTACTTCCATTTTATAGATTACTGACGGCCAAATCCAGATTACATCAGTTCAACCTCCTAAGGATTGCAGGCACATGAGACTGTATTTAATTCTATCTTCATTTCAACAAACATTTCTGCTTTGTATAGACCAGGTTATACGGTAATGGACCAAGACAGATATTCCAGGTTCTTGCTCTGAAGGAGCTCACCATCTTGGAGGAGAGACACAAAATGATCAAAGACCAACTGTGACAGGTGCTGTGACAGATGTAGGAGCAGAGTGTTATGAGCTTTGAAGAGCAAGCAGTCAGTGATGGGAGGGTCAAGAAGACTTCACAAAGTGACATTTGAGGATAAACTTGAAATGTAAGTTCAATGTGAGCAAGCATGGAAATTACGAGGACAGACTTTAGGATAGCGGAAGTAGTGTGAGTAAAGATTTGTCGTTTTCAATAAACGACAAGTGCTGGCGGTGATATGGAGAAAGGGGAACCCCTGTGCACTGTTGGTGGGAATGCAGGTCAGTGCAGCCAGGGTGGAAAGCAGTGTGGAGATTAAAAATGGATCTGCCTTTTGATCCAGCGATCCCACTTCTGGGAATATATCCAAAGGAACCCAAAACACTAATTTGAAAGAACATAAGCACCCTATGTTCACTGAAGCATTATTTACAATTGCCAAGGTATGGAAGCAGCCCAAGTGCCCATCAATAGATGAGTGAATAAAACAACTATGGGGCATTTACACAATGGAATTCTACTCAGTAATAAAAGAGAAGAAAATTTTACCCTTTGCAACATATGCATGGACCTGAAAAACATTGTGCTAAGTGCAATAAGCCAGTCAGAGAAAGACAAATACCCTATGATTTCGCTCATATGTGGAATCTAATGAACTGAACTAACGAGGAAAATGGGGATAGACTCACAGATGGAAAGCAGACGACAACTAGTGGGGGTGGGATGTCAGCGGGTAGAAAGATTGAGCAAAAAGGAAAAAGGACTCATGGACATGGACAACAATGTCATGATTGGTGAGGGGAGGGGTATATAAGGGGACTAAATGGTAATGAAAAAATTCAATAAAGATTAAATCAAAAAATAAACACGTATGTGTGTATTTAAAAAACAAGATTTATCATTTTTAGGGAACTAATAGCACATTGATATAGCCAGAGTTTAAATACAAAAGGGCAGAGGAGAGGTGAGGTAAGCAGTGAAGGTGGGAAGTCTGGTTTGACTCAGCTCAATGACTACTTAACATTTACTATGTACTGGTTATTCTTCTGGATTTTTGACACACCATCAGGGATAGAAACAATAATCCCTGGCCACATGGAGTTTATATTCTAGGAGAAATTGGAGTGTCATAATATGGAGTCTAGACTTTATTTTCTTTATACCAAAGTTTTCTTTTAAGTAAAAGGGAGGATACTTCTGTCTTCCTTTCCAGCTACGAGTTCCGTAAGCTAAACTGAATGCTTTGCCACACGTCCTGAGTGATTGACATATGACCGCCTGGTTTCACTGTTGAAGATGGGTGATGGAAACGACTGCAGAGTCAGATCAGACACGGAGCATTATCTGAGATTGGATGCATAGTGCCCCTTCCATAAGATTGGACCTCAGAGTCATTTTTTACCGCAAGGAGAAAATACTTTGAAACCAAGGAGAAAGACCCGACCCACATGATAAACAAACAATTGTGGTGGTTTTGCTCTTTTGTGTTTTTTGCCAATGCCTGGGACATGACCACATTGAGTGGCACTTCCTGTCTGACATTGGTAGGACAAGCACTCCTCAGTCTACTTCCTAAGTCCCAAAGTCTCTAAACCAACAACCCCAGGGCCATCTCCGGGCTTCCCTTCACACCTGGACAGACATCAGAAGCTTGTACCCAGACAGCACCCTCTGCACCAGGCTCAAGGGAACTCCTCTTTCCAGAGGACCTCTGCAGTGGAAATTGGTTCTGGAATGTCAGATTGTATCAGGGAGCTTAGAGCAATCGGGTGATGAAAGTTTTCATAGAGTAAGTCTAAAAATGGCAGAAGCAGAGCATTTGGCATTGACCAGAGTACGGACTGAGCCCAAATTTGATACCCCATCCAGAGCTGCATGGGCATGAACTATAACCCAGGTTGGATTAAAATAAAATTATGATGATAGCAAACTCTCAGATGAGCTGTTAGATGATTAGTAATGGAATGAAGTCTCCGAGTTCTCCATGCCCTCTGAGTTCTGTTTGGGAAAAAGGGGGAGGTAACCTGAAGCCTTCAATTCCCATGCCAATAAGCCAATTAAGGGGAGTAAGAGCACATATCTCTCCACCTGACAACCAACACCTCTCTCGGTGACACACAGAACCAGAGGTAGGGACCAAAAGTCATCCCCAAGGTCTAGAGAGAGGCTTTGCAAAGAAGTGGCAGCAGTAATTTTTATATCTATTTCTGTCGATCAGGTGACTTAGTGTCATTAAAGGGTCAGCCTCTAGAGCTCAGCATGCTTTGAAGGTGGAAGCAAAAAAAGGGGGGCAGGGTAGAAGTAACAGGCACAACACCAGTTATCCCCATTGTCTCAAGCGGTTTTCATAGGAACCCCTAGAGCGTGGGCATCATGCTGCCATCTGATAAATGAGGACACGGGTGCTTGGCGAGATGAAGGTGCTTTTCTCACACTGCATAGCTGGGAGGTGTCAGGGTGGGACTGAGTGAGTCTGATACTAGAGGCGACACTCTTGCCACTGTACACTGTTGCCCATTTTCAGAACCAGATCTGCAGAGCTGGGTGCTCCACTGACTCTGCACTTGGCAATGCAGAACTAATGTTTAGGCTGCTCAGTCAGAAGATAGCTCTATCAAAACTAAAACATTGTCAGTTCTTTTGGGAGAGGAGAAACTTCAAGCCAAGGTCATATGGGACTTTGTCTTTCTCAGTAGCATGGTAGTTATGTTCATGAATCATTGAAGTCTCTTCGTGAAGTTAACATAATTTAATAAGTAAGTACAATGGTAAAGGCCCTCTTTTGCTGTATTTCATTTTCTGTTCCCAGGTCCCCCTGGGTAAAACATCCAAATGTGACAGATCACTGAAGATCACAGTCAATGTCAAATCATTCTTTTGCTTTACATTTGACCATAAGCAAAATAACACTAGAAGATACAAAATCACATTGGAAGATGTTTGCACTTGGAGAAGTGTGTAATGATGGCATTGAAAGACCCAAAAGGAAGCTGAAATACTTCCTACTCGTGCAACATTTAGTTTGTTTAGGCTTAACTCAGGTCAGAGTTCAGGGCCCGAAAGTCGTTGATCATTTTAAATGGATACCTGTGCTTGAGGAGAAGTCATCTGATAATGATGTATGTTAAAGTACTTTATAAACAGTCAAGTATCAAATTAACATATAAGGTAATCTGCCAATAATCAAGTTAATCAGGAAGACTGAGAAAAAATGAGGATACCTGTAAGTTCTTGATTTTCTAAAACAGTCCTAATTTCAAATATTTTATTTCCTTCTCCCCACAAAATTAAAATTCTTAAGGTCAACCTTTGGTTCAGAAAGCATTCCTGATGGAAGCACAGAAAATGCGTAAATGGAGTAAACAAAAATTGGTCACAAACCACATGGCAATATTCGGTATAAATGCCTCTTGCACCAGAGGTCCTCCGAAAGTCAATGCTAATGGACTGGGAGGTCTTCAAGATTTACCAGTCAATTTAGGCCAGCAAATGTCAACACGGGCCCCTCCCAAGGCTCTTGACATTTTTTTCTGGAAGAAGTGACACGTTAGCTCATCCCCAAGCCAGTGCTTGTTTGCTCTTTGCAAGCTCAACCACTTGCAACCTCCCAACACCATCTCGACAGCACCGCCATCAGACATCTACCACAGCGGTGCTTAAATGTCCACGAAGTGAAAAGGAATCCACCCCCAAAGGCCATAGAAGAACTTGCCCTACACCTTGTAAGGATATTCTCACTGTGCACCAATAAATAAACAAATTCATGCAAATAACCTAAAATAACCAATAACTAAATAACCAATTTCTAAGCAATAAGTGTAATTTCACCACGACTTCTATAGGCAGTCCCCTTTGGGGGTGGCAATTTCAAACATGTAAGCAGGACATTCGAACACAGCCAGGAATATGCAATGCCTGTCAAATTTTTACTCAGGGGACCACCAGCTGCACGTAGTTTAAAATCCACTCAATTTATGAAGCCAAACCTTGAGGACCATCCTGTTTAACAACCATAGGAACTACATGGCTGGCAACTATATAACCACCTCTCCAGGATCTTTTCAATTCCTCCACTCAATCAATCATTTATTCCACAAATATTTATTGATTATGTAGTCTGGGCCTGGCAATGCGTTAGGTACTGTAAGGGGCACGACACTGAATAAAATATGATCTATGTCCTCAGGAACTTACGAAAACCACTTAGGAGACAGCACAGGTAACAAATAAGCTAAGGAAATTAGAAATGTCAAAACCCAGCACGGCACATGGCATGCTGAGGGTCGAGTTCTAAAGCTCGCCTCATCTTCCCAACTGTCTAATCTGGAACAAGTCAATACTTTTAAGCCTTAGTTTTATTATTTGTAAAATCAGATGAGTATTTCCACTTCGTGAAATTTTTATGAGTCACTAACAAAGGGTGTGTTTGTGTATTTATGTAAATACTTTACCAATAGGAAACATGTATAAAGGACCCTTGGACAAAGACAATGGTGGGGGAGGATTGAATGTGGGAGGTGGGGGTAAGTAGGGCAGGGGCGAATAATAGGGGGAAAATAGGGACACCTATAATTGAACAACAATAAAGAAATACCTTGTCAATAGTAAAAGGACTATATGAATGTTAATTTTTATGTATTACTATCTAAAAGAAGTATCGACAAAATGCTATGGGAGGGCTCCTCTTTCAGCCCAGGGCCTTCTCTGGGCCCAATGAAGAGATGTCTGCAAGATGAAAAGGCAGAGCTGGCGAAAGTCAGAGATGGATCTTCCAGGAAAAGGGAGTTTTACAGCAGAAGTGTGGCAGTCAAGTCTACCAGATGGGTTTAGAGAACAGCAAGTAATTCAGACCAAGTCTGTGTTATTCCTCTTGTATCCTCAGCACCTGTGACAGGGTCTGGCACCTTTGTGCACTCAATAAAATGTTGTTTTTGTTGAATGAATGAATGAATGAATGAATGAATGAACGAGTGAATGAATGCAATGCTGTATGCTTGATCAAGCAAATTAAGAGTTGTGGACGGAGAAGAGCTGGGAGGGCGGGTAAGCTGAGCCAGATGAAGAATCTAAAATGCTATTCATCTTCTGACCTTCTTTAGGAGACCAATATATCCCTAATAATGAGGTGTCTTCAATGAGTGCCATGTTCCAAATGAAATCCCAGAAAGGTCACCTTCTGAAGACTGCACACACAAGCTGAACTATTAGAATCCCACTACCCTTCCCCCCCAACTGTGAGTTGTGTTAAAAACGATCGGCAGGGTCTGACCTGCAATCTTTCAGGGGCATCAAACGACTGCAGTGAATTCCGTCACTTCCATGAGTAGGAGTCAAGGTCAATCATCTAGAAAATTCTCAGACAGGTGCCTGTGGTCCTGAGGATAATTTGGACTTTCTCCCCAAGTGCTAGAGCTGGTGATGCTGTGAGGGGGGTGGTACAGAGGGTGGTGGTGATGTCCTCTCCTTCAGGAAAACAATGACACCTGCACAGATAGCTGCTGCATGCTCTGTACCCCTGGTGCCCCTACTGTCTGCAGCGAAGCGGGGTTTCCAGAGAAGCTGCCAGGAAAGGGAAAGAGCACACAGCCGTGTCACTCTGGGCAAGTGATTTAACCTACCTGAGCCAATCTCTTCATCCAAACAATAGAAATGCTGATGACCCACAGTAAAGCCCCTGGTACACAGTAGGAGTATGTTAAATGTTTGCTCCTTCCACATTTGAAAAGGAAGGTGACCACAGGGGTTAGATCTTTCTCGGTCATTTTTCTGTCCATATCTGAGTGGGAAAAAGATTTGTGTTCTTTCAGTGGAGAAAAGCGAATCCTAATACTGAAACATTTAAATGTGGAACAGGAAAAGATGGTATGCTGAAAGAAATAATTAAGGGCCTGGAGCAAAAACTGTCAAAATTGAGGGATATGTTAGAAAGAGAAACAGCAGGAAGGCAGGAGGTCAAGCAAAAACACAGTGAAAATGGCAGCTAGGGAAGCCTGTCCGTGTGTGGGTTTACTTAAGTCATGCTCTTCTGGATCATGGCGGCGGCCACACGGGATGAGAAGGAAAATGAGTAGAATCTGCAAGAAGGGAAAACAGGATGGTCCACTGAAAAAAGCTGCATGTCGGATCTTCAGTGAGGAAACGGGACCAGGAAGCAAACCCCAGCCTCGAGAAGAGAAGCAGAGAGATCAACCTTGGTGGATAAAGCAGCCCAAGAACCCTACTCCATGAGAGATGGGAAAGACAGGCAAAGAGCTGGGAGGCTGCAGGGTCCCCTGACTCTAAACTGACAGTCTTGTCAAGAGCACTCACCCTCTGGCTCAGAAGGAGGCAGAAAAGGTCTAGTACCTAAGGGAGTCTTTGAGAGCATGAGGGTGAGGCTGACCGAGAGTCGGGCAGTATAACCCTATTTGACAAGTGAGATCCTTGAGCCTTAGCCAAGATAACACGCCCAGTAACACCCACCTAGAAGCATCAGAGAGAAGAGAAGAACTGTGGTCTTACTCCAAAGCCTGACCTTACTCACGATCCCACGCCACTTTCAAAACCCCTGAAATCAAATGCTTTGACAACAGAGAAACCCACACTGGGGGGCACGGGGCAAGTATGGAGAGTGAAACAAACACCCCAGATGGACTGTATTCATAGCAGTGTCTTTCTACTTACAACTCACCAGCCCCAGCTTGGAATGCTTGCAAAACTTAAGACTCCCACCCTCACGTCCCATATCACTAGACCCTTCCAGGAAAAGCCTGCCTCTAGTCTCTCCTGCCTCCTTTCTTTCTTCCAAAGTCCTCCCCAGAAGAGAATGGTTGTCAAAGGAAGCTAACTCCCAGGTAGATTTTAAGTGATGGCCAAAAAGAAAAGGGTGGAGAGTGGTAAGGAATTGCCTAACACTGTCTTCCGTGTAAAGACTGATCTGGGGATCCCACAGTCCACATGTTACTCCTACCTCCACGCCTGCAGTGATCGTGGTCAGCTCACGTACTTCCACTCGTTCCTCAGCCAACACCTTGGCCACAGCGTGACTCTGTTTTTCCCCAGGGCCTACCTACCTTGAAGGGTCAGAATGACCATGGAAGAGACAGTGTCCTCCAAGTGTGTCAGCGATTCAGAGACCGATCACTTCTAAAATAGCTGAAGCGCGGTTGGGTGTCGGCCGCCTTCTGAAGGAGTGGGGTGTTGCCGAAGCAGCGGGAGTTCCTTGCCAAAGTTGCTCCTACCCTCCTCCCCATAAGGCTGTGCACTGCCTCTCCCTGTCCCGGCTCAGGAAGATGTTGAGGCCAGGGGCTGTGGCATTTAAGCACTGTCACAGCTCCCAATTCAACCCCTGTAACAGTGCCAGTTCAGCATCTGTCATGATGACCCAGCCTGAACTGTATTTAGAAGCTTCGGACATGGCACCGTGTCCCAGCCCATCTCAGAGTGACAGGAGATTTCCTGAGCACCTGGGCTCATGTGAAAAATCCCCGCTTTTCATAAAGCTTGCAAGGCAAGTGAGGATAATGGGAAAATCAACCAGAAAATGGGTTTAGTGCTCTCTGTTCATGGACTATTCTTACAAAGATCAATTTCCCTGGAATTACATCCAGAATCTACCAGATACTGCCAGTCAACAGAGACAGCCTGCCTGTGACACTTGGCTTCCAATGGGATAGTGCAAAATAACTCCCTTCGTCTTGGCAGTCCCTATGCCAGCCTTGAAAGTAGCTTGCTGGAAGCCAAAAAAAATTGATAAGAGATTACTGGTTAGGGGTGAAAAATGAAATAAAACCTCATTCATTTGCATTTTAAGGTAACCTCTGCCCAGGCAGGCAGACTGACAACCGCACAACACTGATAATGTGGGCTGTCTGTGTTGAGGGGCGCTGCACACAGTGGGTCTAGGGTCTTGGCTCTGCTGGACTCCAGGAGAAAGAAGGGCTTTTTCCCAATCGACCCTCCACTCTCAGTCCCACCGTCCCTGATCTGAGCTCCATGCAGATACCCTGTCATGTAAAAGGCACCAGTGTTTGGCCTCTCCCCATTTCTGGGCAAGGACCCAACATTCAGAGAATGTGGTTTTAGGATCATGGCATCTAATCCATTCAAGGATTATTTTCCCCTCACTGCTCAGATGGGTGTGTTAATCATCACCTCCCTTTGTTCTGCAGTAAATTCAGCCCCGCTAATTCCAAACCTCTATGCATCACTGGAGTTTAAAGATGGCGTTTTGGCAGGTCAGATATTTAAGATCAATAGACCACCAACCAGTCAAAAATCTTAAGTAGTTTTAGGAACATGTGGAAGTAATTTTTTTCCAAGAATTCACAAGTCTGGAGGATGAGATCTTATTGATGGCGTGTGGGCTGTCGTATACATTAAAGTGTTACTTCATATACCATATTCTACATGTAATCAAAATGGATTTAACAGTGAAGGCAGATCTTCCTTATCATATCAAACATCACTCGTGTTGTCAGGCACAAGTTATCATGGAGTGCACACTACACGGCATCTTTAAAAGAACCCCCGAAAGATTGAGAAAAGTGTTAAGTGAATGTACAATAGCTACATTTGTGAAATGCAAATGTGATAGGCTCGGGAATTTCATAGAAATCAGAATTTTTGTGGGACATTGGCTATATACCTCCATCTTCAATTAAATCATCTCACCTGCATGCAATGAATCTTTTGGAAAAGGAAAAACTATTCCAACAAATATTAACTTTTAATTTTTAAAAACAAATTGCTTATTAACCTAAAGTCAATGGATAGGCTTTGGGAGTTTCCAAGTGACCTAAAGTTTTAAGTTACACTTACAGGAGCTGGCATTTTGCTGGGAAGAGGATTATGGCGTTTCTGTGTTTCTCAAAAGAATCTCTGACTTGAAAGAGGTGAGAACCACTGGCTGAACAGGTTTCCTCCAAGTGGGACGAATGTCCACTCTCCAAGCTCCCTTCCGCTCTAATGTAAAGCATTTCTCCTCAGCCAGATATTTCCAATGGAAAAAAATAGCCCAAAGAATACAACACAGAATATAGTATTGTATCTTAATAAAAATGTATTTTTTATCTCTTTCACGAAGAGGCTGAGTTTTCCAGTGGGTGTGACATGGTGCGAGCGGACCACCCAGACTGTCTCTGTGTGCTCTCTCAGTTCCCCCTTATCTTCATTTTAACCACATATACCTGTATGTATAAATGGGTTGGGTTTTTTACCATAATCCATAGCAAATCATTTTGGGAAGTAGGGGGTTATTATTACTATCTATAATCATTAATACAAATTATTAATATTTGTGAATATAAATTATCTGGAAGTGAATGAAAATTGCTGTGTTCACTCTTCCTGACTCCCTCACCCTCCTTCCCTCTGCCTTTCAGAAAGTGTCAGTGGCCCAGGAACCTGGGGCTTGCCAGGCTGTCTGTCCCCACGTGTGAAAGAGCCATGCAAGTTGACTATTGTGGACACACAGTGCAGTCCCCTCCCGGGGGATGTGCTCTGGGTGCCTGGTCCCCACACCTCCCACCCCCACCCCTATGCCAGGTCCTCTCGGGCAGCTCCTCAGGGGAAGCTGGGCACAGTGAGAAGGTGACGCCACCCAAGGCAGGACTGCCAAGGCTTTCCTAAAGGCCACGCCACCGAGCCCGCCCTCGAGAACACTCTGGTGAGCTCAGTTTGTTTGCTACTGAGAACCTCCCTGCCCGCGGTCTATTTTTATCACACTGTGACGCTGAAGCCTCTACTGTCATAATAAGTAGGGGAAACACTCTGTTATCTATCATTCTATGGTGAAAGGAACCCTGCATTCGGAATCACAAGGTAGGAGTTTGAGTCCCGGGGCTGACCTTGATCTGACCTTGAGGAAGCCTTTTAATCCAGCTGAGTCCCAGTTGATGCATCTGTGGAAAGTGTTTAAGGAATCCTACTGCTTACCCAACTCAATGAGTCCTCAGCAGGGCGAAATTACGGAGATGAAAACTGTAAGTGCCTTAGAAATGTACGTTATCAGCACTACATTTAATCATTCTACCCACAGAGACTCCTCCCTGTGCTCTAAACATCATGCTAAACCCACACTTTCTCCACGGTAAAGATGTCTTTAATGTCTCCATTAAAGACAGGGAGCTCAGACACACAGAAGCAAGTGGTGAAGTGAGAAGGCCTGCCTTCTTGCGGGGAGCCTGGATCCTCTCCCTCCCTCCTCCACGCCTCCCCACAGAGCTCACTTCATCTACTCCTGCTGAGCAACTACTGCCTCGCCCCTAAAATAAAGCCCTAGCTGGGTGGCTCGGTTGGTTAGAGCACAGTCCTGTACACCAAAGATTGTGGGTTCGATCCCTGGTCGGGACATGTGTGACTGGCAAACAATTGATGTTTTTCTCTCACATTGATCTCTCTCCCCCCGCCTTCCTTCTCTCAAAAATCAATGAATATACCCTTGGGTAAGAATTAGGAAAAAAACATTTTCAATGAAGATTATAATCCCTAGTTCTTATAAGGCAAAGAGCTAGACAAAATGGCCTCCCCGGCATCTTGTTCCATGACCTGTGACTCTGCTAGATGTGACCAAGGTCATGGGGCACCTACTGGTGAAGTGGGGGCTCGCACCCAGGTCCGCTGACCAACTGGACGCCATCATGTCATTGCTGCCATGGCCTGAGCACCTGCCCAGCCCCCCAGTGGCAACCCTATGGTATGACAAGATCCTCAATTATCAATGAGACATCCCAGAACAATTAGGGTCTCTCCCATGATAAGTGCATTTTACTGTATCCTGATTCTCTGTCCATCAAATTATGAAGCATCTTTTCACTGAGCAAGCAAAAGAGCCCATCCCCTAATGGTGGAGGCAGATTCATTCTTCAAATGGTCAGACCTCAGTCCACTCCCAGAGATCTGCCCAATCACATACTCCTTGATATGGAGGCTACTAAGCTATAGGATACTTAGCCAAATCGCTTTAATCATTACCAGAGATGGGAGGCTTCATTCAATCCCATGACAAAATGCTTTGTGCAGAGCCCCTGGGATTCCTTGGCCTTTTGCTCCTTGGGTGTGAAATAAAGGCTGATCCCAGCAAAACCTCAGGTTTCCCATAAAGTTACTCATCTTCCCAAAGGTCCAACATTCCTGTCTCGTCTCCCTCTGGGCCTTTGTGTAGCTCTTCTCTCAGCGCTTACCTCACATCTCAGCCCCACAGAGTCGCTGCCATGGTGGGACCCAACTGTATATACACCTTTTGAAACTCTACAGGGACACACCTGGGGAAGCACGCTGCCGCTGGTGCTCCTCTTAAAGGACCTTCTGAAACAGGCTGCTTCTTGCCTCAGAGGAAGTGACTTCCCTTGCTTTCCCTGAGACCCTCCCATGGCTGGGGCTGGGATCACACATCTGGATCCAGTTCTCACAAAACTGCTGTCCCTGGAGACAGCCATTCTGCTAACTCAGCCTTTAGAAGGAAGAATGTGGCATGTTTCTTGTCATGTTCCCCAACCAAAGTACCTGTGAAGGACTTCCTTCATGTCATTATTTACAATTTAATTATGAGCCAATATGGTCCATGATAAAATACGTCCTCTTAGGCAGAGACTGAGTGAGTTTTAACATATATGTCAACATATCTGGTCATCCGATTGGGACAGTTGAGAACACAAAATTAGAGTATGAGGACCAATCCAAGCTTAGAGAGAAGAGTGCCAGATTGATTAGTGATGTCTGCCATGGGCACAGGGGTGGGAATAGCACCCTGTACATTACATACTCACTGTCTGACTCTTTCCAAGGTTCTGCTGAAATGCTGCTGTGCATGAACTGCTGCACTGTCCCTCTTACCTGTTTTAAGGTGATAAAAGCTATTGTGTCGCTGTTTATATTTTGTGTCATTCATCGCAAGTGGGCCAGGTTCTCCAGAGGCAGCAGCGAGGCCACTGATCTCTCCCCTCCAGCAGTAAGGTCATGTTCGCAGACTTCCTCTTCTCCGACACAGTTGTGGTTTTAATGGAGAACTAATGTCTTCATCAGTATCTGTGCTATTTCACACTTCATTTCCTCCCCCAGCTCTTGGATGAAAACCATCCGGTCCTGGTGATTTACTTTGTGAGAGTTTCTTTCAAGTTTGTTCCCTTCTCTAGTGTGCCACGCAAGTGTTTTCAGGGCTCCAGCTGGGGAACACCCAGCCTTGAGCCATCAGTGTGTGATCAAGTCATCCAAGAAAGCCAAAGGCCTTGGCAGGGCCCTGGTGGGAGGCCCTTAGCTGAGGCCTTTGCATCTGAGGGCCAAAGAAGCAGGTGCTACCTTATCTGCCTCTCAGTCAGCCCTGGTTCAGTGGCTCAAGGTGGTCCAGATCACCAGGACCCAGAGAACTGGAAGCAAATGGGAAGAAAACACAGACGCTTTGAAATTGTGATCCACAATTGTGATCCATCTCCAGATATCTCCCTGAGTTTCACAAACAATCTCAAAGTAAGGACGGTCCTAAACCTCTTTTATATGTCCTGGAGTTGTAGCAATCACCCAACCCTGATTCTCTAAGACAGCCATTATTTCAAATATTCCATTCTGTGGTCCTTGAAATCCACTGGCCTTTAAAAGATATAGACAGGCCCTGGCTGGTGTGGCTCAATGGACTGAGTACTGGCGGTGAACCAGAGGGTCACTGGTTTGATTCCCAGCACATGCCAGGGCTGCGGGCCAGGTCCCCTGTGGGGGGTGCACGGGAGGCAACCACACATTGATGTTTCTCTCTCTCTCTCCTTCCCTCCCTCCCCCTCTCCAAAAACAAATAAACAAAATCTTTTAGAAAAAGATATAGACAAGAGATGATATCCTCATATCTTGCTTGAAATACCATCTGTTAGCATAAGTACACAATAAATACTCTAATTTAGTATATTCTGGCCACACAGCATGACTGGAAGAAATGAATAGGGAGAGAGTAGGAAGAAGTGTCACGACTTCAAAACAACTGTAAGGGCTGTTCTTATGGGACAGACACAGAAAGTCACCCTCCACGGTAACACACAGCCTAGGGGCTAGGCACACGTGGCTTGTGACGGAGATTTCCTCTTCTGGTGTCAGCTCTGAGGTTCCATCAGGGCAGGGCCCTGTGTGACTTGTCCTCCACTTGCCAGGGACATGCAGGGACTGAGGACAAAGGACCCAAGGTGAAGCTGGCTGATGCAGAGCCAGGACCCACAGGTATAGAGAGAACCTCTCTCTTCTTGTATCCCTGGGGCAGAAGCCCCCCTGGTCTGGTCTCCCTTTTTTGGCCTTAAACCTGGTTTAAATGAGGACTACTGAAGCGTCTGCCAAGAGCTATAAAGGAAAATACATAAGTACGTTCCATCAGAACAATCTCCAAACACAGGGCCAAGCTGAGGCCTTCCAGCAAAGACTGGTCAGCAGACTGGCCTGGGCCGCATGAGCTCTGATGTGGCTTCACTGCTACTGTTTTATTTTTTTAAATGAATACCTGATATTTATACCTTGATAATGAGGGGAATGCTTTACTCAGAATACCAGGGAAAGCTCAAACACCGTTACCAAGAAAAGTAGGAAAAAGAACAGCCTTAGTGTCTCGCAGCTTGCTGGTGGGGAATCACGTGTCCCCCCCGTTTCTCAGGGATGGACAGGTGGGTCAGTCTCAACATGGGCCCAAGACCTCTGCTCCTTGTCCGACGAGACAGTGAAAACACGCAAGCCCAGAGTGTCATGGTGGCACTCAAACAGGAGCTGGCATTTACGCCCCACAGTGCAGCACACGTGAGCAGTTTTCATTCCGCAACGAATGTCAATTTTTAAGGACAGCATCATGACCCAGTTCGGAGGTCACAGAGCCTAGTGATGTGCAATAAGAACAGAATACTCCAGAAAACAAATAACGAGGGGGAAAAAACCCTGATCTGTAAGATCATAAAACTCCTCATTTGGAACAAATGTTTCCTTGACAGCAGAGAAAAGATTCTCCTTCCCCAAAGCCTAGAGATGTCCAAACTGCAGCTGTCAGAAGGATAACGAAATAAGGGGGAAGAAGCTGAATCCCCCCACAGTAGAGGTACTGACCCCAATCAGTTTGGTATTCCAAGTTCTTAGCCGAGTCCCACACCGAGTCCTGTGCTGAGTGCCACACAGGCTGTCACCAGGGTGCGAGCCCACCGAATCAGAGGCAGGGACCCGTGCCTGCTCAGAAATAGTGATATACCGCACGGCTCCTGTGTCTCCCTGCTGGAGAAAGGCCCCTGGAGGGGTTTCAGTAGCAAACCTAACAGTTACTGGGCTCCGAGCCCAGGGCAGATCTGTGGAATCCCAGGCCCTGGTCCTCCCCCGTGGTCTCCGAATGACTCTTGAGCTCTCTTTGGCTGTCATTAAAGTTCACCTACTGCAGCCACAGGTGCCATTTCTGCTTTGCCTCATGGCCTTGGTTGCAACATCCTGTTGTTCCTGATCCCAGTGCTGAAACCTGAAGGTCACCACTGACCTGGGCTAGAGTTGTTCCCTGCTCCCATCCCTGCCAATCTGTACCACTCACCCTGAAGGTCACCAGCCTGATGTCAGTGTCCCCTGTCCTGACACTGGCCTTGCTGCTTCTCCAGACCTATGGCCTCCACGAGATTCCCATTCTCCCCGTGCCATCCCTACCGCAGGTGTGAGAGGCCCCTGTCCCCACCAGTGTTAGGGATGTGACTCTAGCAAGGCCTTCAGCTTATAGGAATGTAGCACTGGGGTGGAAGATGCTACAAGGGCACAGCAAGGAGTGTCATTTTTTAAAATATCTTTCTATACTTAAAGCAAACCACATCTTCCAAGACTTCCATTCTCGATTCCTTTCAGTGTGAGCTCTCTTCTCTCCCAGGGCCCTCACTGACAGGCAACTGTCTTAGCCTCCCTCTTTTTATAAGACTTTTACAACCTTGGAGCCGACCATCAGCTCCGGGTGTTTAACCCCTTGGTCTCCTGAGCAGCCTGCCCTAATACAGCCTTAAACACCCACCAAGGCCCAGGCTAGGCACGCTGCACTTCCGCTGGGTGGCTGCACTTCCCCAGCGGGCTGGCCATAGGAGGCTCAGCAAAAGAATCGGAGCTACTCTTCAGCTATGGGGAAACTAACTAGAACTTTTTCCTGGGCCAAGCACCTGCATTAGAGCCCACAAAAGCCAGAAGTCGAGCACTTCTACTACTTGAAATCCTGCTGTCTCAGGAAACTGAGCACAGGAAACCACCATGAAGAAGCCGTTAGCACTTGAAGGAATGGCGCATCCTCTATCTAAATCCACACTCAGCTTGGGCCTCTTAGAGCAGCTTAGAAACAGAGAAGGCTGCCACAAAAGGAGGCTGGAGGAAAGGGAGGTTTGGGTTTTTTTTTTTTAATATATGGACCCAACGCTGACATATTTTTCTATATTGCTATGGCTCGTTTGTGGCCTGTGAACAGCTGAGGATATTCTCTTTTGAGACTTCATTTTGGGACAGAATTCATTAAGGCCACTGATTCTAATCATAACACACGTTTAAAATGAATTTTCATGATTTCACAGTTCACACAGTAAGATTTCAGGTGGGAATGGAAGGTACATGAGAAAGGCCGTGTGTCCGTAATGTGGATAATGCCACACACACAGAACTGCATCTGAAACCCGCGTCCACTCAACCCAGCACTGATATTTTACACAGAGGGTTTCTTCAGGTTTCTCTCGCTCTCTTTCAAGCTTATTGGCCTGCACGCTCAAGAAAGTCAATAATTTTCCTCTTCACTATGTGAAAAATGTTTCAGTGAATATTTTCTTGCCCCCTACAAAGGTAGATGTTATGTCAGCAGAGCTGAATTCATTCTAAATAAACCTTCTAAAATAAACAGGCCCAAAGGAGCTGTCTTTATTTGGAATAGGAGTAAACTTCACATAAATATTGGAAGTTGTCTATATTGGCTCTTGCCCACCCTTCTAAGTTCTCATAACCAGGAAGACCAAATAAAGCCCCAGTGTCCTATCCCTCAGGAATTGTCACATGACCCCAGGTGATGACTGAGAAATACTGATCTTCATATGCCCACTTGGAAAAGCCGCAGTCTGATCAGCTACTTTCCAATAGACCGTCAGGTCCTTCTTTTTCTCCAACCTACAATCAAATCAAACTATAGTCTGAAGACTAAATGTCACAAACTGACAAAGTCAGATGAACCTTTGGGGACCAAAGAAAGCTAAGGAGTTCCCCTACTTGGCTTGCCAAGGAAAGGATCAAAGGAAGCTTGGAGTGGGTGCAGTATCACAGGCCTGGAACGGAGGTCAGGTATTTGGCCTTTTCCCGGCTTCCAATGATATTGAATACAACAGATAAATTAAGATCAAGGCACACGGCAGTTCTAAAAGCACCAGCCTGTCCCCAGGAGATCCCAGGGGAGAGCCGTCATCCACCACGGGGCAGATGTTGTCGTCACTTGGAGCGATGCCTGTTCACATGGGGATGGATTACAAACAACAATGTCTAATCAAAGCCCTACAACCCGATCACAGAAGGGAGCAGACGCACCGCGAGCATTCCGTGGCCAAGGAAGAGACCCTAACGCAACACAAGACAGTCGACAGACTCACTGTGCTCCGGCTCCTGCTGCAGCAAATGTGTGTGGAGAGGTGATTACCCAAAATAGCAAGAGAGCTCAAGTGCTTACAGGAAAATCCAACCCCTTAACTTAAGGCAAGCATGGCCTACCGGCAAATCTCAAAGACAGGAAATATTTCTGGGCTTAATAACTCAAACCGATATTCATTTCAGGTTGGGGGATTTCCTTAGTCCAACTGTTGGTTTACACAAGTGATGCTCACCGACATCCCAGCTGGGAGCACCGCGTGGGCTGATGGGTCCAGCGCAGCCTTTGAGTTCCACCTGTGCCTACCCCTACCATTAAGAGAACAGAATTCCAACACCTCCTGAGCTGGAGGAATTACATGAAGCCAAGCTTCAGGCATCTTCAGGCCCAAGGAGAAGGCCCAGGATGAGTGTGAAGAGTGTAAGCCATCTTTCCAGAAGGTGTCTTCATGGGCAGCACAGAAGTTACTGACACAGTATCCTTTTAGGGTGGCCGGGGAGACTGCTCTTGCCCTAAGTCTGCTTTCAACTCAACCCTGGAAATGATCTAGACTATGGTTTTATTTTTACTTAAAAGAGACTTTTCAAGATATAGAAGCCCCCCTTCTTTTAAAAGGTCATCTGTTTTTTAAATAAGAAATATTGCAGTAAAAAAAATGCTTAGGAAAAGTAAGGTCTGGAACTGCTATAGTGATTTTGCTTGTACAAGGGAAAGCCTAGAGCCACTCCAGGGCTATAAGGTTAAGCTAACACAGCGACAGCTTTGTATTGATACAAGTCAACGAGAATCTCATCACTGTATCTCCCATCCCACACATCCCAAAGCAGTCGGGGTTGGTGCAGAAAACCAGTCAACCAATGAGCACATACAATGGCGGGGGGGGGGGGGGGGGGGGGGGGGGGGGCGGGGTGCCAATAGGTAAATGCCTCCAAGGCATTTACAACCTAGAGTATAGATGTGAAAATATAAAATTGTTGAGCCAGGAAGAAAAAAACCTTGTATGCTTTTCTGCTAAGTGATACTCTTTCTGCAAGGATCTGAAAAACACAGCTCACAGAGCAATTTTACAAAGAGTAAGCTCCCTGCTCTAGCACCATCAGGGAGTGAAGAAAGGCAGAGAATCACATGAGGTCGTGCTCTCCTGTTTCTTCACGACCCTGTTCTAGGCTCTAAGGAATGCATGTGTGTGGACATTTAGTGAGACCCAAGGCTTAGTTACAGCAGCCCACTGTGCCCTGTGTATGTCCCATTAGATTTACAGCTCGGGTGTGAAAGGCAACCTATAAAAGAGTTTATCTTCCCAGACAAGGTAAATAGGCACAGAGTTCATGCTGGGTCTGCCAAGGCCTCCTGTCCTGACTGTTATGAGCTGTGGGGTCCTGCCTGTCTTCTCTATCCCCACCCACAACCTCCTCCTCAGAATTGGTAGATGTATTGTTGGCGCCCACAGAACACGGTGATGCTTTATACACTTTCATGTGGTATTTGCCATGGCTTCGAGTATGGTCTTCTTGTCTTCCTTACCAGTATATAAAACTTCTTGAGATCAGGGGCCATCTTTCATGCTTGACAGAATCCACAAGGTCTAAGCACAGAGCCAACCATCAGCAGACAGAAGCTGAGTTACCTGGGGTGTTTATGGCAGTTCTTAACAAACATACCCAAACAAACCCATCGCCTAAATCAAAATGATACACTCAGCACTTTTGTGAATCATACCCAGGCTTGAAATGCCAAGCCAAAGGAGAACAATGAATTCAAAGAAGATGAACGGATGATGCCTTTTCACAGGAAATGCTGATGGCATCACACAGAGAATGAGCTGCAAAGTACCGTGGACGCAACAAGTAACACCCGGCTAGGGTTCCACATCCCAACTCCAACCTCAGGCAGACTACCTCCCCCAAAAAATAATGAATTAAAATTTCATCATATTGTTTGAGTGGTCAGGCAGGAAAAGTACAAGACAAACTTGGAACATCTTGCTGCATCGGAAAGTAAGAAGGAGCTCAGAAATAATGGAAATGTGTCAAAGCACCTGGAGTGGTATGAGTATCAAAATAAATAGTGATAAGAACAGATGACAATCCATTAAGAATAATAGGTCCATGAGTCCCTCAGTCCATCTAAATAGATACATAGATTAAATAGATAAATATTTTAATTAGCTAAGAAAATTAAAAGCTCCTCCTTACGGCAGAAGGTCAACTAATAAATACAGAAGGGATGACAGAGATAAAAATACCTCCCTCCATGAACTTTCAGTTTCAGGTCCAGCATGCGAGGAGCTCAGGCGTCATCACTCCATCGCAACAACAAGCAAAAACCCAAACAAACGGCAAAATCAACAACGCCTGGCAGCTGTGCCAGAGAAGTGAGGCCGCACCGCGAACCACTGAAGACGGACAGCCAGGCGGGGCCCGGGACTCACGACTCCCTGGAGCAGAAATCAGAGCCAGGCTGGAAAATCTAAACTGCCACTGACCAGTCCCTACAGGCTCAGCATGGACAAGCCCAAGAGTTAAAAACTCTAGGGGGACTCAGTCACAGCGGGATCCCAGACTTTGGTGATTTTTACCTCCAGGAGCTCCTCACAGTCAAAATTAGACAAATCCCCTCATGCTTCCATCCCTCCCCCTAAACAGGGAACAATTTTGAAACACGCCAGAGCACACCTCTCAACAAGACCTGTCCTCAGAAGAAACTACTGACAACAGTTTACCATACCCTGGGGAAGGGAAATAAATACTCAACCTCAGACCCCCCTCTAGCTATCCTGTCCCACCTGAGTGGGAGGGAGGAGGAAACTGAGAAGCACAGGTGAAGCTCACAGCCCTGGAGCCCAGCTCACCTGGGCAGTAATCACAGGACTATAGAACACTTCCCTCACCCCCAAACGCACCCCCACACCCCCACACG